>JAFEMH010003032.1:0-294452 GCA_022495995.1 Adenophora triphylla var. japonica | reverse complement strand
AACCTAAGGCATGAGCCGATTTGGGTACTTACAAGCCCTCGGCAACGTCACTTGCAAGGCGAGCGATAGAAAAGGATGGCGAATGCCGAGAGACGGATTGGACCAAGCCGTCGATGGACCTTTCGAAAGGCTACCTACGTATCCCTGGGAATGACCAAGTGGTCGATGTCGACCTTTATGAAAGGCTACCTACGTATCGGAGAGGAATCAAGCCGTCACTATCGTAGGGTAGCACAAGTTAGGACATCACTAGATTTAGGAGCTAGACAGAATTTAAGGACGTCACTATTCGCGAGATAGTGAGTAGCACAAGTTGGAATGACTTGGCATCAGCCTATTCGCGGATAGTGGTAGCACAAGTTAAAATGACTTGGAATGACTTGGGCATACTTCACTATTCGCGGATAGTGGTAGCACAAGTTGGAATGACTTGGGCATACGTCACTATTCGCGGATAGTGGTAGCACAAGTTGGAATGACTTGGGCATACGTCACTATTCGCGGATAGTGGTAGCACAAGTTGGAATGACTTGGGCATACGTCACTATTCGCGGATAGTGGTAGCACAAGTTGGAATGACTTGGGCATACGTCACTATTCGCGGATAGTGGTAGCACAAGTTGGAATGACTTGGGCATACATCACTATTCGCGGCTAGTGGTAGCACAAGTTGGAATGACTTGGGCATACGTCACTATTCGCGGATAGTGGTAGCACAAGTTGGAATGACTTGGGCATACGTCACTATTCGCGGATAGTGGTAGCACAAGTTGGAATGACTTGGAATGACTTGGGCATACGTCACTATTCGCGGATAGTGATAGCACAATTCGAAATGACTTGGGCATTCGTCACTATTCGCGGATAGTGGTAGCACAATTTGAAATGACTTGGGCATACATCACTATTCGCGGATAGTGGTAGCACAAGTTGGAATGACTTGGGCATACGTCACTATTCGCGGATAGTGGTAGCACAAGTTGGAATGATTTGGGCATACGTCACTATTCGCGGATAGTGATAGCACAATTTGAAATGACTTGGGCATACGTCACTATTCGCGGATAGTGGTAGCACGAATTGGAATGACTTGGGCATACGTCACTATTCGCGGATAGTGGTAGCACAAATTGGAATGACTTAGGCATGCATCACTATTCGCGGATAGTGGTAGCACAAGTTGGAATGACTTGGGCATACGTCACTATTCGCGGATAGTGGTAGCACAAGTTGGAATGATTTGGGCATACGTCACTATTCGCGGATAGTGATAGCACAATTTGAAATGACTTGGGCATTCGTCACTATTCGCGGATAGTGGTAGCACAAGTTGGAAATGACTTGGTCATACGTCACTATTCGCGGATAGAGGTAGCACAAGTTGCAATGACTTGGGCATACGTCACTATTCGCGGATAGTGGTAGCACAAGTTGAAATGATTTGGGCATACGTCACTATTCGCGGATAGTGATAGCACAAGTTGAAATGATTTGGGCATACGTCACTATTCGCGGATAGTGGTAGCACACATTGGAATGACTTGGGCATACGTCACTATTCGCGGATAGTGGTAGCACAAGTTGAAATGACTTAGGCATGCGTCACTATTCGCGGATAGTGATAGCACAAGTTGAAATGACTTAGGCATGCGTCACTATTCGCGGATAGTGATAGCACAAGTTGAAATGACTTAGGCATGCGTCACTATTCGCGGATAGTGATAGCACAATTTGAAATGACTTGGGCATTCGTCACTATTCGCGGATAGTGGTAGCACAAGTTTAGAGTTCTGACAATTCGGAGGTTGTCACCTAGCGTTATCCCGTTATAACGGAATAACGGAGATTGCGAAAAAGGTTGGATTTTGTAGAGAAGTTGGAAGGAATCAATAGTTTTTGTAAAGAAAAGTGGGACGCACCCGAATAATTTTTTGTAAAGAAAACTGGGATGTACCCTGATTATTTGAAAAATAAAATTGAAAAATGCCAAGGGCAAATAAACCGAATCACAGAGGTAAATTTGTAAAATAGGCCACGGGGCACTGGAGGGAAAACCGGATTGAAAGTAATTAGAAATGCCAGGGGCATAAAGGGTAAAAGAGGCCTACGGGGGACAAAATTGTAAAATGGAGCCTTTAGGGGCAAAATTGTAAAAATCAGCCACAGGGGCTTAGTATGTCGCACGACATAACAGGCCCTGTGGACAGATTTATTAAAAATACGCACGCCATTTGAAATTTAATTAGGCTTGAAATTGAGAGGGAGGCGACAGTGAGAAGAGAGAGGGCGAACATCAGAGAGGGGGATTCGAAGGAAATCGAGAGAAATCCAACACTTCTTAGTCCGATTCAATTGAAGAATGCCTCCTAGGCTCTATCCGACCAAGAGGGGTTCTCAACACGCCAATTTAGCTCGGAGAAAGGGGGTGCAAAGGAATCAACGGCCGTTTCTTCGGAAGCACCAAGGGGAGATTTTTACCCACAAACTCGATGAGCATACTTCGGATGTCACGAAGAAGGAAGAGAGTAAGAAACCTAGGGTTTCTTGAAAATTTTCAATTTGTGCGAAATTGATTTGAACCGAGTTTTTCTTCAGATCGCATTTGAACTTCATATGGATTGGCTCGTGAACATGAATGAATCTAGGAAATGTAATGCGTAAATGCATGCCATACATTGATCCATTTTGTCCTACTTTTTCTTGAGATGATTTCAAGAAATAGCATGAAATATTAATATTTGTGCCATGTTTTCTTGCAGGGATTGCGCACCCGTGGCTCCCCTGAGGTGATTAGCGTGCTATGGGATAGCTTTCCGGGTAGCCAGGAGCAGTGGACTCGCCTAAGGGCCTCGATTTACGCCTGCCGGGCTAGGGCAATTTTTTGAGATGGCGAAGGCCATCTGGGGCACTCGAGGAGTGTGGATCTAGTGAGGGCATTCAGAGAGTTACGGTGGGAGACCACTCACTCATTTCACTTCTCTTGGGGTGAGACGAGCGTCACTCCGCCGGACTTTGCGGTCATCACAGATCAGCCTTTTACGGATGAGCCGCTCTACATGCAGGAGCCTCGTACGGGAGTTGAGCCCCCACTATCACACGATGATTTTATGGGCTTACTTGGTTTCGTTCCCCGGATCAAGAAGGGGAATGGATATGAGTTGGGGTGCTACATGGCCCGATTGAGGGGTGAGCAGGACTACACTGTGGTAGATGATCCCGTTGAGAGCCGGCTGAGAGCCGAGAGATTGGCTAGAGCTTTTGTATGGGTGGGCTTTTCCGACATGCCGTTCATCAACAAAGGCATCCACCGCTTTGATTTCACCGTTGGAGCTATTGAGGGCATGGGATACCGTGGGGAATTTTTCCCTGGGGAGAGGCAAATTTTTAGCCGAGATGTATTTGGCCCTAGATGACGTCGTCGAGGGAAGGCGAAGTACTTCACCCGCTTTCATCCGGCTTTCGAGGTATTCTCTCACCTCGATCTCTTTTCCTTAGCGCATTTCATTATATCCCTTGTTTTCCTGTTTTGACTTCTTCTTCTCCTTTTCGTGCTTGGGCATACGAGTATTTTGGCCGTTATGAGTGGCGTATCAAGGATGAGTTTCCTGCCACCACTTTTCCCCGCTCTTCGTCGGTGGACGAAGGATGCCAGAAATGCACTGTGACGCCGGAGGGCTCGAGGTGCAGGATTACTGCTTCTTATCATGATACGTTGACATGCCTGAGAGGGGTTCCACAGAGGATGAGCTTGTTCCCCTGGACCGGCCGTTATGGCGCTTTGGATTTAGATCACGCTGCGCACTTCACAGAGTGTCGCAAGCTACTGGTGGGCTTGTCCGGAGACGCCTTGTACTTGGGAGAGAGGGTGTATAGACAGCATGGGCCGAATAAGCACGCTCGGATCCCTGATGATCCCCCAGCTAGGATGTGGCTGCCTCGCCAGTTGGCGAATGTAGATGCTTTGATCGTAGGCATGGCGGCACATCTTTACACACGGGAGGGGGACTATACTATGTACGTGGCCATGCATCTTGATCTCTACAGCACTGTGGTTGGTTATGGTGCTCATAGCGCAGGCCTTCGACCGGCTACGTAGCTAGACCTCCTTTGCCCCGACTTTCATTGATTATCAGGGTGGCGGTCGCATGAGGCGAGCTCACATTGATATGTCCCAGACTCATCCTCATCTGGTGCTCCCGCGAGGTTCTAGATCTGTAAGTACTGTTCCTTACGCCTCTTTGGATTGCTTGCATTTTTTTGTTATCAAGAACTGCATTCTGACGCTTTTTATGTCTGCTTGTAACAGTTCTGCTCGTCAGCTTACAGACATTTGACCGGGGCATATACCGGCGCTGTGGGCATGATTGGCAAGCTCCAGAAAGGCATGAGTTGCAGGAAGAATCGCCGGTCACGGGGTTCGATTGATATCTCTCCACCCGGCCAACCGAGAAGGAAGAAGAGCCGCTCGGATGACGTGGGCACCTCGGGAGCACTAGAGGACCGACGCCTGACAAAGATCGCAAATGTGCCTCTTTACTGCACCCATTGAGATTGATGATGATGATGAGGATGAGGATGAGGATGAGGACGGAGCTGAGACGGCCACGGACTATGAGCTTGACTCCACTGTTATCACCGAGCTCGATGACTATTACCGCACGGAGACCATAGCCTACGAGGCACCTTCGGACGATCCTGACGATGAGCCAGAGGAGGCTGAGGATGACGACGAGGATGGAGATGAGGAGGGTGATGAAGAGGGTGATGGAGAGGATTCAGAGTAGCCCCCTTTCCCCTTAGACATTTATGACTTTTCGGCTATTGTACCCCCTTTGGGAAAACACATGTTATTATTTTTTATGCACAACTTTTGGACTTGATCTACTTTGTATGTACAAATGGTTTGAATGGATGACTTGGATGAATTTTTAGCTTGTAAATGAATGCATGAGTGTATACGGGGTAAATGAACCATTCCCTATGCATTTGAGAGGTGAATGGATGGTATTTACAGCCATTGACAAGTCGGGGAGTGCCCTGGGGAAAGCAGGAAGTTGCTGATGTCTGATGTCTGATGTGGCTAGTTATGTCGCACGACATAAGTAGCCAACTCGGCGATTTGTCGCGTGACATAAGTAGCCAAGACTGCACTTCTCTTACCTTGTCACCTTGAATCGGAATTGCCGACACAAAGTTGGAATTGGGTGACCAAATAGGTCACAAACCTGGTCTCCTTAGGACAATGGCAAAGAGATATTGGCCCCAAGGATGGAAATGGGGTGACCTAGGAGGTCAAGCAACCAATCCTTCATAGAAATGTTCCAAATCAAAAAGGGTGACCAATATGGTCATAAAATTGGACTTTTATGAAAAGCTTACGCACCATTGGAGAGTGGAGGAAGAAAAAGGTGACCAAAGTGAGTCGATGGCTGGACCTTTATGAAAGGCTACCTACGTATCCGGAGGAATCAAGCCTTGATCGTAGTTCAAACTTTACCTAGACAGGTTAGGAATGATGTCTAGGATTTTCGGCGTTTTGACAATTAGGAAGCGTCGCCTAGAGTTATCTCGAAGGCACTTTTGGGAGAAAATGTTATCATTAGCAATTGGCACGTTACTTGAGCCTAGGGGTGATTTTTTCCTGGAAACATGGTAGGATCGGGTTTGGATATACATATGGAATGTATTTGGGAATTGTTTGAGACGGGTTTCAAACAGGTGGGGTTGTATCCCTTGGGTGCGGGTGAGCATTCTTGTTGTCAACGTGGGCGAGAATTCCTTCTTGGTGAGGCTGGGTTTAAACCTCGGGTCTTGACTAAGGTCCTTTTCTTAAACTCGGCGCTTGAAGGCGATGCGACGAGTGCTTTACAACCAAAGCAGATGTTGGAGTGACCAAACCTTTCTTCTAGGGATGGATATGACTTATCGGAGCTCCGGTCGGAGGAAAAACTTTCTGCAAAAGCCCCATATCTTGTTGAAGTAAGGAAAGATTCTTTCATTGGCAAAACCTTGGTTGAATGAGCTGAGCAAGCGAAGTGACAGCGAAGCCCCGGTCACGTGACCTAATAAAAATCCCAATCGATTGGTATTGCGAACGTGATTACGAAATTGATCGACCAAGGCGAATCCATCTAGGGACCTAGTGAAGAACCCGACGCGAACCCCAGAAAATGGCTAAAGAAGCCCCGGTTTAAAGGAATGCTTTGTGTAGTTTTCGAGGCGGCCCTAATGCGAATTGTGGCGGAAGAGGGAAAACCTATCCTTCTCTCTCTCTATTTTTTTTTATTATTTTTTTTAGTTTCCTTAGTCGATCAGTCAACCTAAAGGAAATGTGAAAGACAATATTCTTAGAAATTTATACATGCAGGGGCATATTTTTCGAAAGGTGGGAATAGATCCCGGTCTTGTGTTATTTTGATGGCCTTATTCGATGTAGGCACAAAAGCTCGCTTTGGGTCTGACTCTTTTGAGAGAGTATAAGCGTAGAAAGGTTGGTAAAAGTGTATGGAAGCCCCTGCTGACAGAAAATCAGTGTTTAGCACTATTTTTCCTAAGATGTAGAAAGAGAAGACTTGTCAAGACATCTGAAAACTTGTTTTATTTACAATGATTACAAGATTGCTTAAAACCCTTTATTGATGTTCGGGTTATTCAACCGCTAATTTCGATATGAACAAACATTCTTATTAATCATGAGGAGAAAGTCAACCAATGTCGCGGATCAAGGTTGGCTGGGTGTGAAAGAAAGGTTTGTGTATAAGGAGGTCATTGATGAGACCGGGTTTTACGGGATTTGATTTGTGTCCATGGGAGAGGTCATTTGATGAGACCGGAGTTTTCGGTAATTTGGATATGCTTATGACCGGACCATTCTTGGTTGCCTACGTTCCCCTCATTGTGAGGAGCTCAGGGCGCCGTAGTTCGGCCTTGGCCGGACTGTTTTGGGAAATGGGATTTGTGGTTCCTTTAGTGAAAAGGCTAGGATGAGAAGACTGGATGGTGAGGCTTGGGCCTCGGGATGATTCCTTGACCAAGTCATTCTTGGACGGCACGTTTCAATAGCTTTCTGATTCTCGTCTTTCATTGGGGAGAAAGGACTTGCATATGCACAAGGCTCATGAAATGCTTACGCTTTTGCTTCGACCGCCCCATTGTTTATCGACAACTTTCATTTTTTTGAGCTTTGGTCTTGCACATCGTCAAGCTTTTTGATTGGTAACGCCTTTGGGTCACTTGGCCTCATTTTCTTTTTCTTTTCTTTTATTTTTATGTGCAACCACTGTTTTTGCCTAGACCGCCCTTTTTGGGATTTTCGGCCTAATTTGGGCATTACTCTTTTTGCACCACATTTTTTTCTTTCTTTTTTTTTTTTTTTTTTTTTTTGAAGCACTGAGGGCCAAGGCGAGCCCCCGGCTTGAACTTTCTTGATATCCTTGAGGTCTAAGGCAGGCTCCTAGGTCATTGTCGACATGGGGTCAATCTTTCGGCCGAGTGGCCTTTTGTTGTCCCTTGATGTTGCCGCCGTCGTTGACTTGGTCAAGATGAAGGTGGGGGCATGATTGGGAAAGTGTATGGTTTAATGAAGGCCTTTTTTGTGAAGCAAGGAAAGTGTATGGCTTGATGGAGGCCTTTTGTGGGGTAAGGAAGGTGTATAGGGAGAGCATTGGTTGACTTTCTCACACCGATTAATCAGAACGTGAATTATTTCGAGAGATTACTTGTTGAGCAATGCGAGTGATCATATAAAATAAAACCATTTCATTAAATGTAATGTAGGTGTGCAAATAATGTCTTAAGTCTAGCAAGAAAAGAAGAAGACTCTTTTATAGAAAATTGAAGATTCAATACAATGTCCGTAGAGGACTTAATTGAAAGGAAAAAATACTAGGACCTACGAAGGTTGACTGAGAGACTATATTCTCCCCTTTTTTTTTTTAAATCTTACTCAAGGATAAGTAGACCCTAATCTAGCTACTCTTCGCCGGTTGGACTGCCAGGGAGCTTGAGCTTTCCTTCGTAGATCGGCCCATCGAATTTCCTTCTTCGAGATCCACACACTTATGCGTCACATGACCATAATGCTTGTGGTACTCACAGAACTTGGTCTGTCAACTCTACTTGGGTTTCTTGGCTTATGATTCTCGAGAGGTGTGAGAAGGCTTCGTTTCACCAAATCGTTGAAAACTTTGCTCATGGGCATCTCAAAATCATCGGGCGACGTTTCGACCTTGCACTTCTTGAATTGACCTCTTGTCATAACTTTCGTCTTTGGCCCATGGAGGTTCTCAAGCTTCCCATCTTCTATCAACTTTTGGATCTCATGCCTCAAAGCGGTGCAATTGTCGAGTGTTGTGCCCATGGTGTTGATGGAAAAGGCAATACTTGGACTCATCCAACCGAATCTTTGGGGTTCACTGGGCTTCCAATTCTCCGGTGGCTTTATCGAGTTTTCTTTCGCTAGCTCTTCTAGAATCTTGCTTAAAGGCATCTACGTATTGTTAAAGTGAAAGGAGCAAGGTTTTCGGGGGACCTTGTTATTCTCAAAACTTCAGATTCCCATTGTCCAATTGGTTCCACTTTGTTGGATTTGGGTGAAGGAAGTTGTGACATTCTTTCCTTTGTGAGTGCGGTCTTGAGCCGGTACGGTTCTTTGCTTGGTATTGGGTTATGCTCGGTGGAGTCATTTCTGGCACAGTTCGACATCTTGGAGTCAAGGGAGTATTGATACTCATCATGAGGTCAAGCTTCTTTTGCATCTGTTTCACTTGCTCCATCAATATTGCCACATAGGGGTCAACGGGGACTCTTGGGCTATCGGGCCCGGCAACGAGGACTTGTAGTAGCGAGCCGACGGCTGAATTCACTAAGTCCGTAGGTAACGCCTGAAAACTCGGTTCATCCTTTGGCAACTCATGATCGCATTCGGACGGGTATAGGGGCTTCGAACATAGCCACATATCTCAAGCGATTATGTGAGGTTGGAGCATAAAGCTGGCAGGTATTGCTTGAGGCGAGGGATAAGTGGGGTGAAATCCAATCCGTTACGAGAAGGCCGAGGGCAATGGGGTCTGATGAGTAGGATGTTGGAAAGGACTCGAGGAGGAGTGGTCCTTGGCAAGGGATCATATGTGGATGGAGGAAGGTATTGGTTATAAGTGGGAGGCTGAGATGGCTACTTACGGAGTCTCATCTTCGACCACTACCCGGAGAACCGTTGGACTCAATTGTTACTTGGATTCCATTGCGGCGAAAGAGCGCCGATGAGCAATGACAGTTGCTCTTCATGATCCTTACGGGCATTTTCCAAAGCCGAGGACTAACTCTTCCTTCCTAATCATCGATTTCCCATACCCTCACATTTTTTCGTCCAAATCTGCCATTCGACTCTCCGAGGCTGATGAGCTGTACGGCCCGAAAAGCCGGCGACCCCGGTACTCTCGCTCACTTCTTTTTAGCTGCGGGAAAGGGATAGGCAAGGTTTAGACTCGGGGATAGGTAAGGTTTAGACTCGGGGATAGGTAAGGTTTAGACTCAAAGGTAAGCGTTTAGGCTGAAGGCTCAAGTAACATGCCCTTATCGCTTTAACTTTTGCTCGAAACGCATTTTCTCCTAATCCTAATTGATCGGAAAAGATGAGACCTTGAAAGGCCAAGATTGGAAGTAGAGATTGGACCGAAGGGGGTCACGATTAAGGATTTGACCATGAAAGGTCGAGTCGGGAAATCGGAGATCGGACCGAGGAGGTCTCGATTAGAGATTGACCATGAAAGGTAGAGATAAGGAAAACGGAGATCGGACCGAAAAGATCTCTATTAGGGATTTGATCATGAAAGGTCGGGATGAGGAAAACGGAGATCGGACCGAAAAGGTCTCGATTAGGGATTTCAGAGATAGGAACATGCAATTATGATTACACTAATTGTTCAAGTTTACTTAAAACAATGTCTTTTATTAATCTCTAATTGGTTGGAAAAGGGGTTACGCCGCTTCTTTTTCACAACTACTCTAGATCTGGATCGAGTGGGTTCCGTCACTACGTCTATAAGCCCCTCGTATTCCACTGTATTTTGACCTCCCGGGGTGGGCGGCCCGGGCGAGGGTCCTATAGGGCACGCGGATCCCACCAACCGAGAGTAAAGAACGCTCCTAACGGGTCTAGCGGGTCATAGGACCTTTCAACGCACGAGCGATGCGGATTATAGTCAAGGCAATACCGGGAAAGTCTCGTCTCTCTGCCTTGACGGATCTTTGACAGAGTTTCGCTTGAGCGAATGACGGTTTTTGACTTTCGGTAATGTCCGAGAATATAATAGGCATGGGTCGGGCGGCAAAAGCCGGATGACACAGTGTCACATTGAACTTCGTTGCATACGCAGTGCGTGAGTCGGAATCGAAGTCAATGCCGGGTCAAGATCTTGCCAATTTTTCCTTGTCGGAATTTTAGCAGAGCTTCGCTTGAGCGAAAGATCTTTTGTTTTGTTGGCAAAGACTCGGTCTTGACTCTCACGCATTTCGTGCAGGTCAAGGTCAATAGTCAATGTCGGAGTTGAGATCTCGCCAATTTTTCCTTGTCGGAATTTTGGCAGAGTTCTTCTTCCGTTATGGACTAAGGCTTGACCTTTACGAAGGTATGCAACTGGGCTATATGACACGGACTAGACCAAAAACCAACCAAAAGTCACGGATTTTTGAAACGTGTGACACGGACTGTGCATTGGTCGACACTGGCTGCCGTAGGGGAGGTTGGGATGATTCCGTGCGCGCCGGGAGCATCGTAAGGGCTGTCCGTGACTGCAGCTGGAACCACCCTCGAGTTTGAAGGACGTGCGTGCAAAAGTGTACAGGATATATCAGGTGCGCGTAGTGTGCGGTCTCCTAAAAATGTTCCTTTTTGAGTTAAAACAGAGATTTTCATAAATGTGTTTTAAAGGAATGATTTTCGGGACGGGGAAAATGCAACACATAAGCACGTAAATTTTAAGGAGCCCCAGTCGAGTCATGGAGCCGAATAGCCCCAAGGCGCTAGTGCGCCAGATTAACCATGATTTTTCCTGGTGGAATTGCCACTGAGGTCGTATGGTCAGAGTCCTATGAGGATTAGCCGTACGACTGCATGGATCAATTTTCCAGGTTCCACTCCTTTTGCTATTTTTCGGGTTATTTTCCCGTTTCAAAGTATGCACAGATTCCAAGATGCAAATGATGCAATGCATGGTAAAAGAAAGCAAACACGATTAATGAAATTGGCGATGGGAGTCTAACCCGCTCAAAGGGAAAAGCTTTCTTCTATATTTTTTCTTAAAATTATTTTTTTTGAAAAAGGGATACTGGTACGTGGGATTGTTAAACCACCTTGTTATCCCAAGCCCCGGGTTAGGGAGCGATACAGGAAGGGTAAGTGGGGTCCACCTATATACCAAGTATCGATTTTTGTTTTGAAAATAAAGCTTTTCTCCTTTGGGTATTCCCCAGCGGAGTCGCCAAACTGTGAATGTGTGCCCCAAATTTTTTTGTTTATTGGAATTCACGCGAGTTTGAAGACATCCGAGTTATTTGAAAAACGGAGTCGCCACGCCATTTTGATTACCTCAAAACTTTGAAAAAAAGGTTTTATGGGTTCGGAGGTTAAGTTACCCCTTGGAAAGAACGTTTGGCGTTCACCCAAAGTGCCTTGCCGGAGCAAGTCTCCCTAGATTTCATTAATCGTTTTTGCTTGCGTGCTTTCTTTGTGTGCATGTGTTTGAAAATAAGGGGGGGAATGTCCCAAGTTATCTTCCGGACGTACAAACCATTTGTTGGTTGTCGCTCGGGATTCCTTGGAATTTATGTATTTGGGATTATGATCCCGTCCTCATCTTGTGACTTGTGATCATCGCATTTTAACCTCGGGACCCTTGGGACTTGCGTGATCGAGAGAATGACTCTCTTTTGGGTCAAAGATGAGGTTCTTTAGGAAGGAATGTCCTTAGCCCATCAATCCTACGCTTTAAGACGGTCGAGCTCGTATAGAGGCTTCATACTCATTCTTAAGCGATAATTGGAGATATAGGGTTCAAGGTTATCCTTTTCCTAAAGAAATCATGAACCTTTAATGGAAGGAACGATGCAAAGATGAGAACTTTTACACCGGTCCGTTCCAAGGTTGGGGAAAAGGGGGGAATGCATGTAAAAATGATATTTTAGCAAAAAGATGGCATTTTTTGGTTTGAAAATGATGCATTTGATTGCAAATGGATGTTTTTTATGTAAAGAAATGATCTTTGTGCAAAGAGTGCATCTTTAATGTGAAAAGGGATTTAAAATGGAAAAGGAATGATTTTAATGCATGAAAAATGGGATTTAGGTGTAAAGGATGCACCTTTATGTATGAGAATGATATTTTAATGAAAAGATGACATAGTATGTACATAGATACTATCTAAATTGCAGATAGACATCAGGTTATAGCTTAAAGGGGTTTAACATCAGATTACAGCTTGAAACTGTGAAGCTTACGCAAGCGGCTACTTATGTCGCGTGACATAGGCGCCTATGTCGCGTGACATAACTAGCCATTTTGCAGAGGCTTTACAACCGAGATTTGCGAGAGGTAACAAGGCACCAAAATGGTCAAGTTACTTCACAAACAAATCTCGGGAGCATGTTTAACAATAATGAACACTTCAAGAGGGTGTGGATATGAGGGATCCACGCTCATCTTGAGTGTTCATGCAAAACCAAGTCAAAACGAAGATTTTATATGAAATGTAATGAAATAAAAATGTGGATCTGGGTAATATGAAGCTAAAGCATGCAACTTTAATCGAGAATACTATATTATCAATGCATGTAACACATAGATTTTATATTCAAAGGAAAATAGAGAGTGGAAAAGGGGTAGAAACTCGTTACCCTTGAAGATCCACAACTCCTATATCAAGTTAGATATAGGAGCCTTCTAAGCGTCCTCCTGGGAGGGCGAGTTCGAGCCTTGGATCCTTGGGAACTCCTTGATTTCTTGATGTATGTGGGAAGTGTGTGTGTGGGAAGTGTGTGTGGGATGGATTTGGGAGGATTAGGTTGATTTGAGGGGTATGTGAGGAGAGAGGAGGCTTACGGAGCGTATTCCACATAGAGGGGACCGAGGGGTGGAAGAGGTGTGTTTAAAATGAGAGGTGAATGCCTCTATTTATAGAGTACACTTTGCATGGGCTTGTTATGTCGCACGACATAACAAGCCATGGCTATATTCCTTCTAGAAACATGCAAGGTGGCATGGTTCTAGAACTTTCTGGTGGTTATGTCGCACGACATAAGTAGCCACTTCTGCAGATTCTTCTAGAAACATGCAAGGTGGCAGCCTTCTAGAAGGGTTTTGGGATTAAAAAAACGTGTTTCTTAATCACCAAGCATTCCCTTCAGCCCTTAAAAGGCTTGTAACAGTTCCGGAATTGTTCCGGAACTTTAGGAAAATCCGGGGAATTACCGGAAAAATTACCGGAATTGCCGGGAAAATTAACCGGAAGGCATGAGCCAGATTTGGGTACTTACAGCGACGGAATTAACAGCGACGGACTCATTCCGTCGCTATTTAGCGACGAAAATTAAGCTTTAGCGACGGAAAGATTTTGCCGTCAAATTTACCGACGGAATTTAATTCCGTCGCTATATTCCGTTGCTAAAACGAATATTCCTCGAATATTCGTTTTATTACCGCCACTATTTTGGCGCATAATTTACCGACGGAATATTCCGTCGCTAGTTCTTTATCAGCGACGGAATTATTCCGCCGGTGAAAAGTTAATATTTTGTTATTTTTTTTATTTATCAGCGACGGAATTATTTCGTCGGTGAAAATTAAATATTTTTTTTTATAATACACCGACGAAATATTTCCGCCATGATAAATTAAAAAAAATAAATTTATCAGCGGCGAAAATATTCCGTCGGTGAAAATAAAATATTTTTTATTTTTTTTTTGAAATATTACACCGACGGAATATTTCTGCCGCTGAATAATTAATTTTTTTAATTTATCAGCGGCGGAAATATTTCGTCGGTGAAATTAAATGTTTTTTTAAATTAAACAAATCGAATATTTCCGCCGCTGATAAATTAATTTTTTTTAATTTATCAGCGACGGAATATTCCGTCGGTGATTATAAAATATAATTTTTAATTATTTTTTGAACTGATTAACAAAATAACTAACTGAAAAACATTAAAATATTTAACTGAAACGTTAGAAAATTGACTGGAATTTCAAAAAAATAACTGAAATTTTGAAAAACTAACTGAAAACGTTAGAAAACTAACTGGAAACGTTAAAAAACTGACTGAAATTCTAAAAAACTAAATGAACACGTTAAAAAACTGACTAGAATTTCAAAAAACTAAATCCTAACCCCTAAACCCTAAACCCTAACCCCTAACCCCTAAACCCTAACCCCTAAACCCTAAACCCTAACCCCTGAACCCTAACCCACAGACCACAACCTAAACCACTAAACCACACAAACCCTAAGCCACAACCCCTAACCACAACCTAACCCAACCTAAAACCCTAAACCCTAAACCCTAACCCTAAATCCTAAACCCTAAACCCTAAGGGCTCGTTTGGTTGTCGGATAAGGATTAGCAGTATTATTAACGAGGGGATTATTATGGAAGGGATTAATAATACTTTTCTGAGATCAGTATAATTAGTGAGGGGATTAAGATCTAATCCCAATAAATTGGCTTAATTATCCGGATGCCTAATTTAAAACCAAACGCCCTCTTAATAAACCTTTTTAATCCTGATGAATGTTATCCCGTCTTAAGCCTCCTAACCAAACGGCCCCTAAGGGTATAGTGTATAGGGTATATTGTATAGTGTATAGTGTATAGGGTATAGGATATAGTGTATAGGGTATGGGGTATAGGGTATAGGGTATAGTGTATAGTGTATAGTGTATAAGGTATAGTGTATAGGGTATAGGGTATAGTGTATAGTGTATAGGGTATATAGTATAGTGTATAGGGTATAGTGTATAGTGTATAGGGTATATGGTATAGTGTATAGGGTATAGTGTATAGGATATAGTGTATAGGGTATAGTATATAGTGTATAGGGTATAGTGTATAGGGTATAGGGTATAGTGTATAGGGTATAGGATATAGTGTATAGGGTATATGGTATAGTGTATAGGGTATAGTGTATAGGGTATAGGGGTTAGGGGTTAGGGTTTAGTGTATAGTGTATAGGGTATAGTGTATAGGGTATAGGATATAGTGTATAGGGTATAGTGTATAGTGTATAGGGTATAGGGTATAGTGTATAGGGTATAGGGTATAGGGTATAGGGTATAGGGTATAGTGTATAGGGTATAGGGTATAAGGTATAGGGTATAGGGTATAGTGTATAGTGTATAGGATATAGTGTATAGGGTATAGGGTATAGGGTATAGTGTATAGGGTATAGTGTATAGGATATAGGGTATAAGGTATAGGGTATAGGGTATAGGATATAGGGTATAGTATATAGGGTATAGTGACAGTAATTTAAAATAATTTTCATGTTATATATAAATTAAAATAATGATATTTATTAAATTAAAATTAATTAATATTTATGATTTATTTATTTTTTCAAAAATAATATTTATTGACTCATACTTATTTTTTTGACAGTAATTTAAAATAATTTTCATGTTTTATATAAATAAAAATAATGATATTTATTAAATTTTCGTCGCTGAAATTAATTTATTTTAATTAATTTTTATTCCAACGACGGAAATTTCCGCCGCTATTTCAATTAATTTTAATTTAATTTATGTTTTCAACGGCGGAAATTTCCGTCGCTGGAATAAAAATTAATTAAAATAAATTAATTTCAGCGACGGAAATTTTCCGTCGCTAAAATTAATTAATTTTAATTAAATTTTCGTCGCTGAAATTAATTTATTTTAATTAATTTTTATTCCAGCGACGAAAATTTCCGCCGCTATATCAATTAATTTTAATTTAATTTTAATTTAGTTTTTGTTTTCAGTGACGGAAATTTTCGTCGCTGTAATAAAAATTAATTAAAATAAATTAATTTCAGCGACGGAAATTTCCGCCGCTGAAAACAATTTATTTCAATTAATTTTTATTCCAGCGACGGAAATTTCTGCCGCTGAAATTAATTTAATTTAATTAATTTTTATTACAGCGACGGAAATTTCCGTCGCTGAAATGAAAATTTAATTAAATTAAATTGATTTAACGGCGGAAATTTCCGTCGCTGATGTCAGTAAATCACCGACGAAATTATTTTCGTCGGTAAAATCAAAATATACCGGCGGAATTTGAGCCGTCGAAGATCAGCGGCGGGACAATAGCGGCGGACCACCGACGGAATTTTTCCGTCGGTGTTTAATTTTAGCGACGGAAATTTGGCTTTAGCGACAGAAATTTCCGTCGCTAAAATCTGTTTTTCTGGTAGTGTCTTTAGACAGCTCTAAACTCAAAAAGAAGATGACATCGTTAGTGTTAGATCAGATCATGAAACAGAATTCAAAAATAACGGTGTAGCTCAATACTGTGACGACCATGGTATTGACCATAACTTCTCTACTGCTGGAGTTCCACAACAAAATGAAGTTGTGGAAAGAAAGAATAGAACGTTGATTGAGGCTGTAAAGACAATGCTAGCTGAAGCCAAGCTACCACAATACTTTTGGGCTGAAGCTACCAACTCAGCGTGCTTCACTCAAAATCGATCTCTCATCAACAAGACCTACAATAAAACTCCTTATGAACTTTGGAGAGGAAGAACCCTCAACATAGCCTTCTTCAAGATTTTTGGATACAAATGCTTTATTCTATATAATGGAAGAGAGCATCGAGGTAAATTCGCTCCTAAAGAGGATGAATGTATTTTTGTTGGGTATGCCAAACATTCTAAAGCTTTTCGTGTTTTCAATAAAAATAGTTTAACGATAGTAGAATCTGTTCACGTTACTTTTGATGAACATTCTCTCCTTGAGCCACATTTGGCTCTAAATGTTGCTGATGATTTTGCTGAGCCTAATGAGATAGGTGATCCTCCTCAAACTTCACCTAGATCAGAAAATCACTCAACTCAAGGAAATCCATCAACATCAACCGCACCAAATTTTTCAGAACCAACATCAGAAGTTCCTACTGAAGAAGCTCATTCAGAAGATGATGCAGTTGAATCTACCCCCATAAATTCCATAGAGCCTATACCTCAACTCACTTACTTTGATGGCTCAAATGATGTACCAATAGAAGACCTTCAACAACAATCAACTCAACCAGACTTACCTCCAGAAATTCATGAGGTTAGAGATCACCCACTTGATAACATCATTGGTGATTTGTTCTCTGGGTTCAAACAAGAAGTTCTCACTATGATGAGTACACTTTGCTTATATCTCAAATTGAACCAAAGAAAGTTGATGAAGCACTTCAAGATTCAAGTTGGGTTGTGGCTATGCAAGAAGAGCTCAACCAACTCGAAAGATGTAAAGTTTGGACTTTAGTTCCAAGACCAAAGGATCAAGGAGTGATTGGTACGAAATGGGTGTTTAGAAATAAGATGGATGAGAATGGAAGCATCACTCGAAACAAAGCAAGGTTAGTTGCTCAAGGATATAGACAAGAAGAAGGAATCGATTATGATGAAACCTTTGCCCCCGTTGCAAGACTTGAAGCTATAAGAATTTTCTTAGCTTATGCCTCCTTCAAAAGATTCAAAGATGTGAAGAACGCATTTCTCAACGGTGAACTTCAAGAGACAGTCTATGTTGCACAACCTCCTGGATTTGAAGACAACAAACATCTTGATCATGTCTACAAACTCCAAAAAGCTTTGTATGGACTCAAACAAGCTCCAAGAGCATGGTATGATACTCTATCTAAATTTCTTTTAGAAAAGGGCTTCAAACGAGGTAAAATCGACACAACTCTTTTCATTGCCAAATATAATGATCATACTCTACTTGTTCAAATATATGTTGATGATATCATTTTTGGCTCTACTAATGAAATTTTATGTAAGCGTTTTGAGAAGCTCATGAAAAGCAAGTTTGAGATGAGTATGATGGGAGAACTCAAATTCTTCCTTGGGCTCCAAATCAAGCAATGTGATGAAGGCATCTTCCTTAGCCAAGCAAAATACACTAAAGACCTAATCAAGAAATTTGGACTTGAAAATGCAAAAGCATACGACACTCCTATGGCTACGGGTAACAAGTTAGACAAAGACTTGAAAGGTAAGAAAGTTGATCAAACTTTGTATCGAGGTATGATTGGCTCCTTACTATATCTAACTGCTAGTAGGCCAGATATCATGTTCAGTGTTTGCGTTTGTGCTCGCTATCAAGCAGATCCTAGAGAAGCACATCTTACAGCTGTAAAACGTATTATTCGTTATCTATCTGGGAATATTAACCTTGGACTTTGGTATTCCAAAGAATCATCTTTTGATCTTATAGGTTACTCAGATGCAGATTATGCAGCTTGCACAATTGACAGGAAGAGCACTAGTGGAACCTGTCATTTTCTTGGAAATTGACTTGTTGCATGGGCCAGTAAGAAACAAGCTTCAGTTTCTGTCTCAACAACGGAGGCTGAATATATTTCTGCTGGGAGTTGCTGTTGTCAGATACTGTGGATGAAGCAACAACTAGTTGACTATGGTAATCATGAAGGAAATTGTCCAATCTTTTGTGATAATACATCAGCCATTGCAGTGTCAAACAACCCTGTCATGCACTCTAAAACCAAACACATTGATATCAAGTATCATTTTCTCAAGGAGAATGTTGAAAAAAAGGTAACATTCATTTAGAGCATGTTGGTACTAACTATCAAATTGCAGATATTTTCACCAAGGCTCTAGACTCCACGAGATTCATGAACTTAAAAGGAGAAATGGGTATGCTTGAACTTAAATAAACTTGTCCATATTTTTAAACTAACATTGTGTATTTTGAGTTCATAACTTAGAACAGGTCAAAGAATGGCCCATTCCATTCACCACGGTCGACCGCATCAAGCCAAATTCTAATCACGATCGACCGCACTAGTCCTTTAGCATGCCAAAACGTTTTATCAATTCTCTAGTGGACCGCATGCATAAGATTGGACTGCATGAGCCTTTGAATATAATTTCTAGGCTTTGTAGAAGCCTTCAATACGGTCAACCGTTTGGTCCTTAAAGGTCACGTTCAACCGTATCATTCATGACATCAGAAAACAAGCCACTTCATTCATGGCTGGGTAATTGACCGCAAAGATCTTGCTCAAGATGCTCTTGGCAGGGTTATGCTGAAATTTTCAAGAAAAGTGGAATCCTCCCATTTTTCAACATGAAGTAGTCATTCCACATTCCAGCCCTAGTAGACCAATTCTTTCATAATGCCAGAGAAATCAAGGAGAAGGATGATAAAGGCAGAACTGTAAAGCTCATCAGGACAAAGATCCGAGGAATTCCATTGGAAATCGACTACATCGACATTGCTACTGTCCTAGGCCTCCCAATTATCAAGACTGATCGCATGGAGTTAGACCAAGCAGATCTGGATATTCTAGCCGTATCGTTGATTGGAGGCACAACAGTGACTACCACTCCTAAAAAAAAAGTTTGACGAACTGATTGATTTCCCTCCTTCTAACTCAGACCGTTGAAATCAGCAAGATTATAGATAGACATACAGAATTACATGAAGAAAGTCCCAATTCAAAAATCTTCACGAGAAAGAACTTGCTGGTTTTTAGAAATAGATTTGATGATGAATTGTATAGACAATTTTGGGAGAAGGATCAAATTGAGAAGTACATTCCTCCCAAAAGCCAAAAGAATATTGAAAAGGAAGTGGCTGAAGAAGAAGAAGAATCTGAAAGAAATGATCTTAGGAAGTTGCCTAGAAAAGCCAAAGGCAAGGGAATGGCAGTTGAACAACCTATAAAGAAAACCAAGTCCACCAAGTCTCCCACTAAATCAAAACCATTTGCTAACATCAAATCCTCCAAGCCAAAATCCCAAATTTCTCATTCTCTTAAAGCTGTTGAGAAAGAAAGATGATGAGAAGCTTACTTCCAAGAAGAAACCAAGGATTGTAAGTGTTAGAAAGGCTGTAAATGACTTAGGCCTTGATGACTGATGATGATTTATCAGATGACTTGGATGACTCAATTCCTCCTTCACCTCAAGCAGAACCATTGAAGAGGAAATATAGGCTTGTAGTGCCTAATGATGATGCCAGTGCATGACTTGAAGATTCATTTGAAGGGGAGCCTAGAGATGATTCTTTTGAAAACCCTGAAAATGAAGATATTGCTAAAGTAGAGGAAGAAAATGATATAGTGTTGATGAATAAAGTGAAGAAGTTGATGAAGAGAATGTTGAGGGACAAGCTGAAGGCCTTGAGGAAAATGTTGATGGAATTTCCAAGGATGGCTCTGACCGCACGGTCAACCGAAATGTGGCTGACCGCATTGAGCCTGACTATTTGCAAATAAGTCTCCAATCCCTCTTCACCAAAGCCCTATCAGCTCACCCAAACCTATTCCAAACTCAACTATTGATCAACTCCTTTAGACTATAGTAACTCTTAATTCTATCCAACTTCTACCACTCCCGAATTGCCCAACTCATAAAAAACCAAACTGCTCTTGCCTCCTCCCACCAAAACTTGCAAGCTCAAGTGAAATCTCTGCCCTCCCTATTGATTGATACCATTAAGGGGGAGAGTATTCACACAACAAAGGCTGTGAAGGATATCATGTCTTTGAATGACAAGCACAAGCCAACTAGCAACTTCCACCACTCCAATTCCTCCTCCTCCCAGACGTTGAAGACTATGAAGAATGAAGATTGAAGTTTGAAGATTTTTGGAAGCTTTTATTGCTTCTCGTTATTGTGATTCAAACTCTGTAAGCTACAATTTTTAATCTCTAATTCTGAAATGCATCATTATGGTTTTTGAAAACTTTATTCATTCAAACTACTTGTTTATAGAATAATGATTCCATTATTTTCTTACTCATGCATATAGCTTATCTTGCACATCTCATACTTATGCATGTTACATACATTTAGTTTAAATGCATTCATGCACTTCATGTTAACATCATTGAATGCACTAAATGATCATTTCTCTCTTCCTCCGTGTAAATTTCTTTTATCTTTATAGGAAGTTAGAAATCTATAACTTAGGCTTGTGTATGTGCATTGAATTGGTACATGATTTACCATTCTTAATTAATTTGGACATGTTTTTACCAAGTACAATGAATTAGCCTTTGTTATAGTAGGTAATGGTCTCAATCAAATAGGAGGAGATTGTTGGGTATGCTTATTATAAACCCCTCCTATTACTTGATTTGATTGATACCATCACCTAATCTATTTTATATGGACTATAGGGCATTATGTATGAAGTTTTACAACTTCAATTTTAGTTAAAGTCCATTTTTATAGTTTAGTTATTTAGGCTTGAAAAAGATGGCTCATTAAATAAAAGGCAAAGTCAAAAATCAATATTAATATTGCCTAAAGTTATGGTCAGTTTGACTACTCACTATTGACCGCATGACATCACTTTGACTACTCAGTTTGACCGTAAGACATAACTTTGGCCTCAAGGTCATGATTGACCGCAATCCATTGTTTTGACCGCAAGGCATGTTTTGACCGCAAGCATGAGTTTGACCGGAAAGGGATCTTTTGACCGCAAGCTTGAGTTTTTGGCAGCAAGGTCATCTTTGACCACAAAGCACAATGTGACCACAGCTCAGTGCTTGAAGATTGAAATGAAGACTTGAAGAAAATGACAAAAGTTTGGTATGATTAACTATGGTTAAACTTTAACTCCAACCTAGAGTTAAATCAAGATTATACCGTTGCAGAGTTCACTCAGAGAATTTCAAATTGGTGACAGCTGTGATCTATCGTACAAAGGACACGCCAGTACACCACCTTGCCACTAACTCTGCAACAAAGAGACAAAAAGGACACGTGCTCCAATTAGACACCAACAACACATTGTCCTTGAATCTTGCTCAACACGAAATTCCAACGGCTATTTTTATTCCAAGGCTATAAATAGACCTTGTGATCAAGCCTAAAGATAAGCCAGAGTGCCAGATAGCTAGAGAGCCAGAGATTTGCTGGAGACGTCATTATAATCCTCAAGAAGTGTTGAAGCTCAAAATCTCCAAAATCATTTGAATCTTTAAACACTTCCTCATCTTCAAAGCTTTCAAGAATATCTTACCCATAAATCTCTCAAGCCTTGTAACCACTCCAGATTCATCAAGCTCTATCATTTATATTATAAAGAGCTCTTGAATCTTGCACACACACACACATACACCGGTTATTGTCTAGGATTAGCTTCATAGAAAAGGATAGTTAGATTTGAGATTGATTGATTCTCAATTTGTATTCCTTTGTAACAGCTACTCAAATCAAATATACTATCTCTCTTAGAAAATCCAAGACTAACCATCTTGGTAGAGGACGTAGATCATTAATGATTGAACCTCTCCAAATATCGTGTCATTTACTTTCTGCACTTCATATTTCAAGTTCATAAGTTTTATTATTGTTCCTTGTGCTTGATCTTCACTTACATCCAATCGCATATTGAATTGTGTTTATAGTACAAATCTGCCTAAGCCTTTTCAACCGTGCGGTCGACCACACTTTCACTTTTGCGGCCGACCGTACTATTTTTCAATACTAAGTTTTGTACTTAGAAAACTTCCGCTGTGCATTTTACTAAGCTTGAAAGTTGGTTTTAACTTGACCACACTTTCAGCCCAAGTAAGCCAATGTTGAATTTTTGAAAAGAGTAGAAAATTTTTATACAGCTATTCACCCCCCTCTAGCTGTTTTCATACTCTTGTTGCACCTTTGGGACCAACAAGGCCCAAGAGTGTGGAGGAGATATACGAGCGAGCCTCTGCCATTGCCTCAGCCGAGGAGCCAAATAAGGCCGCTCCCCGCGCGCCCACCAAGGAAAGAATCAGCCAGGTCCAAGAGACTGGCCAGGATGCTGCCCGCGGAAACAATCAGGGCAAGAACCGTACCCGGGGGACAGACAAGCTACGAAAAATAACAGAGGAAACAATCTTTACTCCCCTCAATGAGTCACGAGCAGTTATCATGAGAGCATCAGAATTTCCCCCTCGTCCCCCCCATGGGCAGGAAACCCAATGAGAGAAGCAGGGCCAAATTCTGTGAATACCACAACGACCACGGTCACAATACTGAGGACTGCTTCCAACTGAAGTGAATCATTCAGCAGAAAATTAATAATGGGGAACTGACCAAATGGGTTCAGGGCCATAATAATGCCAATAATAATCCCCCGCGGGCACGAACAATGCGTGGCCCCGAGAGAAAGGAGTGAGACAACGACGACGATGAGTTGGGTTATGAGATCAATTTCATTGGAGAAGAGCCTCCATCCAACAAATAGCTCTCCCTCCAAATCATGACATTGGAGAAAGTTTTCTTGATCCCCCCCATGGCTTCGGAAGAAGAGCAAGAAATTGGGTTCAAAAGGAGTGAACTTGCCTCCTCCCTCTTTCACTCTACTCAACCACTCACCCTCCGCATGAGAATCAACCGAGCAAACATTGGTCGAGTCTTAATTGACACAGGGGTGGCCAAAGACATCCTCTACTACCATACTCTAGTAGGAATGAGGATGACCAAGGCTAACCTGACTTCTTATGCCGGTATGCTCGAAGGATTTGCTAATCATGCCGTCGGGGTAAAGGGGACGATAGTGTTTGAAGTAACTATTGGGGAAAAACCCATGCAGAAGTCAGCCAAAATCACTTTTATGGTGGTTGATCTTACTTCCCAATACAATGCCATCCTCGGCGTAACTGCTCAGGCCGAATTGGGAATAGTTGCTTTCGTTCTCCACCAAAGGGTGAAATTTAACACCCCGGGCGGGGTTGCTACAATAAAGAACCAACCCGGGAGATTCCTCCGAGCACTAGAGGAGAAAAGAAAGGCGGATAAAGGCCAGACATCCTGCCCGCAAAAAGAGGGCAAGGACAAACAAGGGGAGGGTAAAGCCAAAGAATTGAAATTATTCCTGCACCCATCCCAATTGGCATGCTTTCTTTCCATTCCACGAAGGTGGAGCTCAAGACGAGCAGAAAGGCCAAGAAGTTGGCCCCCATTGAGGGAGGATTTATCGATAGGGGAATTGAAGGAAAGATAGACCGAGAGGTCATATATTCCATGGCCGCGCTGCCCGAGGCACGGGTCAACCCCCCAGCTATTGTAATAGACTCCCTGTACAACCAGGAAATCAGCGACCTCAGGGATAACGACGAGCTCGAGGTAGTGGTAATCAACTTCCACTACCCCGAGCAAACTGTTAAGGTCGGGCTGGAAATCCACCCCGAGGAGAGGAGGATTTTGATCGAATTCCTCCGAAAAAATTGTGATGTGCTCGCTTGGAGGGTGGAGGACATGCAAGGAATTAGCGAGGACGTGATCAGCCACAAAATTAATGATGACCCATCCTTCAAGAATATTCATCAGAAATCAAGATACTTCTCTCTGGATAAGGAGATAGCAATCAAAGAGGAGGTGGAGAAGCTACTTAAGGCGGAGATAATTGAAGAAATCTCTTACCCTAAGTGGCTAGAAAATGTGGTCATGGTAAAAAAGGCCAATGATAAATGGAGGATGTGTGTTGATTTCACGGATCTCAACAAAGCATGCCCTAAAGATTGCTTCCCTCTTCCTCGCATAGACTGATTGGTAGACTCGATAGCCGGACACAGAGTCCTAAGCTTCATTGATGCATATGCCGACTATCATTAGGTCAAAATGGCTCCCAAAGATGTCCCCTCCGTAGCTTTCATCGCTACGGGTAAGACATACTGTTATACAATGATGCCCTTTGGGCTGAAAAACGCAGGAGCCACCTACCAACGTATGGTCAATATTGCCTTTAGAAACCAATTGGGCAGAAACCTTGAGGCCTACATCGATGACATGGTTATAAAGACATGAGAAAACTCCCACGAGCTCGACGTGGAGGAAACTTTCTTAAACTTGCGCCACAACAACATGAAATTGAACCCCCTCAAATGTGCATTTGGGGTCAAAGCGGGCAAGTTTCTCGGATTCATGTTCAATCAACGAGGAATTGAAGCTAAACCTGAGAAAATTCAAGCGATGTTGGACATGAAACCCCTTGCCTGCGTAAAAGACGTGCAAAAGCTAAATGGGCGCATCACCGCACTAGGCCGCTTCATCTCGCGGTCTGCAGAGAGATGCCTCCCCTTCTTCAAAACTCTAAAAGGGGGGAAGAAAGCTGAAAAATTTGCGTGGAACCAAGAATGCGGTCAGGCTTTTGAAGAGGTGAAGAGTTACCTCGGGCAGCCCCCTCTACTCAGCAGCCCGGTGTCCGGGGAAGAACTTTTTCTATTTTTAGCAGTTACTGATCTGGCAGTAGCTGCTGTTCTTGTAAGGGAGGAAAATAACTCCCAAAAACCAGTTTAGTATGTATCTAAGGCACTGTCCGCCGTAGAAGGGCGTTATCTAAATATAGAAAAATTAGCTTACGCCTTGCTTGTATCAGCTCGAAAATTAAGAGCTTACTTTTCTGCACATCCTATAACTGTACTCACTGAGGCCCCGCTTAGAAAGGTTTTACATAAACCAGAGTCCTTGGGGAGAATGCTAGCTTGGTCTATAGAGCTCATTGAGTTACAGATCACCTACTCCCCGAGAAGGACAATCAAAGCACAAGCCTTAGCTGATTTTGTAGCAGAATCGTCATTTAAGCTAGCGGACAGTAACATAGGAAAGAGGAAGCGAACAGAGTCAGAAGAGGCCCGAGGTAGCTCAAACACCGAGATTGTACAACCCAAAGAGAGTCCAGAAGAAGTGTGGACTTTATTCGTGGACGGCTCTGCGAGCAAGTTAATGAGTGGAGCGGGCATACTCTTGATCGCACCTTGCGGGGAGAAATTCAAAAGAGCCTTGAGATTCAAGTTTGAAGCATCGAACAATCAGGCTGAATATGAAGCGATTATAGCAGGCATGGAATTGGCCAGAGACTTGGGAGTTCAGAATATTGAAATAAATAGCGACTCTCAGCTCATAGTAAATCAAATTAAGGGGGAGTATGACACGATCAACCCAGTGCTAACTCAGTACTGCGGTCTAGCCAAAACCCTTATCAAATATTTCACCTACTATGAGCTGAACCAAGTGATGAGGGAGGACAACACAGATGCTGACCTCCTCTCCAGAATCACCGATCAAGAAGTCATAGACTTAGAAGCGAACTGCCAGATAGAATTCACGGACATGCCTGCTATAGATCGGATTCAGATAAACAATATTGAAGATCAAGTAAGGGATTGGGTAGATGAGATCAAGGATTACATCGAGAGGCAGACCCTCCCCGAAGATCAAGCAAAGGCTAGAACCATTGGAAAGGTGTCCGCGAAATACCTCGTCCTAGACGGAGTATTATTTCGACCATCATTCACCAAGCCTTTGCTAAGATGCGTCAAAACTCACATGGTCACCAATTTACTCTATGAGGTCCATGAAGGAGTTTGTGGCGGACATCCTGGTGCTCGCACTCTCTCAGACAAAATTAAATTTCAAGGATTTTATTGGCCTACGATGAGGAGAGATGCGCAAGAGTACGTAAGGAAGTGTGACAAATGCCAACGATTTGCGGACATTCCTAGACTACCATCAACAGAGCAGACTTTGGTAGTACCGTCGTGGCCGTTTGATACGTGGGGGATAGATCTAATTGGACCGTTCCCAACTGCTCGAGGAGGTATTAAGTATGCCGTGGTAGCCGTGGATTATTTTACAAAGTGGACAGAAGCAAAAGCTTTGGCCACAATCTCAGAGGAAAATGTTATAAATTTCGTCCACGATCACATCTATTGCAGATTTGGGGTCACACGGGCAATAATTTTGGATAATAGCACTCAGTTCTCTAAAAAATTCACAGTTGAATGTGAGAGAATGAAAGTACAGCATCGCCAATCCGCAGTAGCTTACCCCCAAGGGAACGGTCAAGCTGAGGCCGCGAACAAATTAGTCCTGACCGCCCTAAAGAAAAATTTGGAAGGACGAGGAGGACGATGGCTGGACGAGCTCCAGACCGCGTTATGGGTTATCTGCACGACGATCAGAAATTCAACAGGTGAAACCCCTTTCTCACTCACGTATGGGTCAGAGGCAATGACTCCAGTTGAGGTAGCCCTACCCTCGTACAGAGTCACATACTTCGATAAGTCTCAAAATGAGACAAACAGAAGGTATGACCTGGACGATCTCGAGGAAAAGAGAATACGAGCAAATGAAAAATGGTGAACTATAAGCAAAAAGCGAAGAAGCATCATGACAAGAGAGTGAATAAGAGAAGTTTCTTGGTTGGAGATTGGGTACTCAGGAACGTTGAGGTACAAGGGACCCAAGCTGGTTTCCACAAGCTCTCCCCGAAATGGGAAGGTCCGTACGAGGTTACCCAAATAATCAAAGAGGGTACCTACAGATTGAGGATAAAGGAAGGAAAAGACCTCAAAAATGCTTGGAATAGCGATCACCTTAGAAAGTATTTCTTGTAAAAATCTTTGTAATATGTAAGGTGATAGAGGCAACGAATGTATGATTATTGAACCAAATTTTTGTGCAAAATTTGTATTAAGAACTGTTGTAATAATATTCCCACCAGCCTCAAAAGCTAAAGAGGATGCCCGCAAGCGGATGCCAGGGGGTAAAAGGGCCAACATATGAGCCCCTACCTGCTGATGCGCAAAGATCCATTAATACTGCATGCCTATATGTATACAAAGGCCATTTAGCCCGTATTCGATCGCGGACATGACTCTCTGTCTTGACCGCGTGAACCACAAAAATAAGTGGATATAGATGCAAGTGGGGACAAAGGCCAAAGTACGGACCCACTAAATGCGCGTAGGCCTTAGTTGGCTGTTGACCGCATGCCTGTATGTACAAAGGCCAACACATGAGCCCTTTACATGATCGCCACAAGACTCCAAAGAGTCAGACCGCGTGAACCACCAATAGTGGATACAGATGCCGGTGGGTTAAAGGGCCAGTATGCCCCTACCTACTGTTGCGCGGAATATTGCCTCACGGCCACAATCTGCATGCCCAATGAAAGAAGCTTGCCTTGGCTCTTTTAAAACTACACCGCGGATGTAAAAAATCTAAATAAGTGTAAGTGAAAGGGAGTGATCAAAGAAGTTTTAAAAGCCAAGTGGACAAAATGAGGTCAAGACCTCAAAAATGTCCAAGGCCATAACAAACACGGTCATAGAGAAGAAGGGCTGACTCTCATAAAAAATCCAAGAGATTTTGAATAAAAGGTTAGGAAAACTCATAAACGCGGTCAGGAGGCTTACCATGCCCATAAACCACGACATTGAGTCAAAAATTAGTTGTTCCAAGTCATAGGCTAAAAAGAGAAAAGGCAAGGATACACGCTTAACCAAAGCATTGATATCTAATATCAAAGTGTTCACACATTGCCAAAAATTGAAAAAGCTAAAGAGACGAGCAATTAATAAAAATACTTCTATTAAATAGAGAAAATGATTTACAAAGATCCTACAATCTATTACAAGAAAAAACAAAAGAAAATCCTAAGCTAAAGGCGTTGATTCCTTGGGATCAGTAGTAGCATTCTCCTTTGTCGCTTCAGACTCTGGCGTAGGAGAAGGAAAATTGGAAGTTGTGGTAAGATCAATAATAGGCTCGGGAGCTGGAGTTGAGGCTGGCCGCGGCGGAAATATGTTGCTAATTACAGGCCCGTTGGGAAACAAGCTAGCAACAGCGGCTTCAAATGACAGATTTTGGGCACCAAACCTCAGCTTATCCAGTTCATTCCTGAGACCGGAAGCCGTGACCGCGGCCACAGGAGGCAAGGAGGAGGCCGCTGTGAGCTCCAAGTTGGCTATCTCATCCGAAGTCAGAGGGACCAATGCATGCCCGTGCAGGCATCTGTGGAGATCAAAGAGCCAATAATGGCCAATTGCTCCACAGAGAACTTGCCCGTAGCAGCAAAGTTCCTTAGCTGCGTCGATAGGCCAAGCTTGTACTGGACAGAAGATTCGTCCATAATCTTATCCTTGCACTCCTCAGAGTTCTTGTACTGCTCCACAGCCTCCTTGCGAGCAGCCTCCAGAATGGTTTCCCTCTCCAACTCAATTTCCTCAGAGGAAGCAGTTGATCGGACAGCCTATCCACAACCTCCTCCAAGGTCTTTACCATCTTCTGGGTAGCTTCCAGCTTGACCGCAAGCTCTTCATTCCTCTTCTCGAGCTCAGCCTTGTGCCCGCGGAGCTCATCCCGCTGCCTCTTATATTTGTCAGAGTCCTTCTCGGCCAACTCGAGCCGATCTGTGAAGCTTTTCAGATCTGTTTCCTTTTCAGTCAGCGAGACCGTCAGAGCCTTCACCTGCTCCTCATCCTTGGCCAAAAGATTTGACTTTTCAGTATAAGCCTTGGTATGATCGAACATGAGGACGGCCTGCTCGTCGTTGATCTCCCTCATCCTCATGGACTTATTGGCCATCTGCGAGCAGAGACATAAAAACAATTAGCAAAGTGTGGTCATGAAAAGCAGTGATTCAATATCAAAAAAGGTGTTACCTCAATGGCCATTAAGCCCATATCACCGGACAAGGCGGCGAAGTTCATCTTGGAGACTACACTCCCATAAAAATCAGGGGCATAGAGCCTATTTAATGCTCTTTGCCCAATCATGGAGTTGTAGCCTCCGCGATAGTATGGATCCACCCCTTTGATCTCGGGGACTTTCTCAATCTTCTCTTTCAGAGTCCTGGCCGGATCCCACAGTTCGTTGGGAACCACGGAGTAGGAGGCCGAGCAGACGGTCCTCCCTTTGTTCGAAGGAGGAGCGGAGCCTGAGCCAGCGGAGGCTTGGGCATGTGTTATCTCCGCCCCCTTATGAGTTTTCTGCGGCCTATCCTTGCTCGCAGCATCATCAGTGGCAGATCTCTTTTTGGACTGATTTGAGTGTCCGGTAGAGATGGTGCGCTCAGTGGAAGGATTAGGGTCGCGAGCAGATGGTGGAGTCCTCCCCGAGGAGGAGGTGGCAGAGGCAGGTCCTTGGTCTGAGGGATCCCTTTACCCGCGGCCAAGGTGGCGCTGGTCTGCCTATCAACAATGTGGGGAATGGCGCCCTTCAACAGAGTCTTCCCCAGAGCAGCTTGTCTGGCCGCTGCTTCCCTCTCTTCGTGGGCTAGCTTCCTAGCCTTAAATTGCTGGGGGTTAGGCTTACCACTCATTTCCAAGATATTCAGCTGGATCTACTCTGAAATAAAAAAGAGCTAATTAGACTGCAATTCAAAAAATCAGAAGCAAATCAAAGGCAGTTCTCAAAAAGAATAGAGACCAATCCACTCCGGAGGCTCGCATTCCGCGCCCAGCATGCAAGTTTTACAATCAGCCTCAAAAGCAAAAAAATCATGAACCCTCCAGTCAGGATCACGAAGCTGGGGTAAAATGGCTACCCTAGGAGCATAGGGAAGACCTTCCCTCTGGGGGGCCACCCCGATGTAGATCAGCAGTGGCTCGTCGCTTATTGTCGGGCTCACATCAAAAACTGGTTGCTCCTTCTCAGTCACAAACTTGGCCAGAAAGAGGGCTAGAGCAACCTGGAGGTCCTCGGACGCAGCTGGGTCAGGGTTGGAAGTAGCAGTAATCCTAAGAGGAACTGGGCTGGAAGGTTTGGCAAAGGACCACCCAAATCTAGACTCTATGACCAAGATGTTTTTCTGGTTCCATTGGTCAAATTTATTTGTTGGGGCAGAAAAAGTGTGGGGAGAATTGTTCTTTGACTTCAGGCCTAGGTTTCCGTTGGTTATCTGATTCTGATAAAAGGCATATAGCCCATTGAGGGTGGGTTCAAAACCAAATAACCTGCAGATAGCTATGAAGGAAACCAAGGCTCTAATAGTATTGGGGGTCAGTTTCATAGGGAGACAGCGGGTGAAATTAAGGAACTTATTGATGAAAGGGTCAAGTGGAAGCCTCTGTCCGTTCTCGAACTTGACCCCATAGAAAATACAAGCCATATTATCATCGCTGACATCTGCCACAGTCTCAGGCCGCAGTTTATCCTTCCCCTTTATTTGTACATGCTGAAGGCCACGGACACAAAATTGGTTAGGGTCAACGTTGTAGGTATTGTATACTTCTGACTCCCAGTCAGTAAGGGCCACCTCCTTGCCCTTCCTTTTCTTGCCTCGACCAGGATTTGCCTCGTAAGCAGGCCTCTTGCCGCGGTCAGGGGCCTCTTCCTTAGAATCCTCCCCGAAGGCATCTACAATCCTCGTGGCCTTCTGGGCCGTGCCTGTCGCCATGCGGTCTCCCTCCTCGCGGGTGTCTTCCACCGTCTCCATGCTCGGAGAGCCAAAGAGATCGGAAGATGACCCCTTGGAAGGTTCTACCTCAGGATCACTCTCATCGCCTCCGTCCACCTCTACCTCCATCTCATCACCACTACTCAGGTCCACCACGGGCACATCAGGGGCCTCGGTCTGGACCTCGGGGAAAATGGTGTTCAAAGGCTCAACATCTAGGGGATCACTCCTATCTTTTGCGGCCAGGCACTGGTACTTATTCATTTGATCAAGATCAATGAGTTCCACTCTCTCCCAATTAGTTATTACTTTGGGGTTGCGAATCGCTCTACTCACCAGTTCAACGGCGTTCAAATCCTGATCTCTCTCGCGGGGAAACCTGCACAGAACCCCCATCACAAAATTTCTTAACCTACTGGTATCTCCCAACACCATTATATCACCTTTCACAATTAATTTCTTCTTGGCCTCCCACAATCGGGGTGGAACAAATGGCCCCCACTGATATTTCTCGCAAAAATATTGGAAACACTCCATGGATAGCCTAAGCCACCCAAAAGCCACCTTCCTGTATATGCCCCCTGACTGTTTACAAACGGCAAAGGTGTCAGGAGTGGTTCCATCTCCTAATTCTAAGGGACGAGACAGACCAAACTCACGGGTCATCATCAAATCCCAAGTTACAGAAATAGAGATGAAGAAGAGATTAGAACACAAAATTACTTACAAAGTTGGATTCGAAGCAAGAAACGCTAAGTAAGGAGGGCACAATTTTTCTCTCTCTAAGCAATTTGAGGGTTTGAAGATGGTAAAAGAGTTTGAGGAGGAAGGGTTTTGTATTTATAGGCCTACCAGTACGGGTCGACCCGTATTAATTAGCCCACAAACCGCCTCCCTCGAACCCCGAACCGACGCCAGCGTTTGGAAATTCGAAAATTTGTCAGTCGGCATTTATGGCGCCTCTTGGATGGCTGACACGTACCCTCCGTACCTGTCACGCGCTGTCTTTTCACCTACCATGGGGCCCACCAAATTAATCGGGAAGCAGAGCATTGAAGCTTCTACAAGCTTCCCCACGTGCCTCTCACATGTGCCTATTTGCACGGAAGCCAGAGTAAAATCAGCGAAAAACACCAACACTGGTGCTCGTTTAAAGGGAGATCTAACAAAATCGAGCTTAACTAGTAGCTCCTCGCTCAGACCATAAATAATCACTCACTTGAAGCTAGGGGCCACTGATGAGCCCGGACCAGCTAGACCGGGCCCAAGCTCGGTCTGGTCCAAAGGCCCAGTATGACGTGGCGCTCCCTAGACTGCCAGAGTCAAGACCGCGGACAGATAGACCCTTGAGGTCAAGACCGCGTTCCTCTACTCCATCCCAGTCAAGACCGAAGGGATCCAGACCGTCAACAGGGTGACCACGGGAGTTGTGACCGTCCCATCCGTGCCCGCGTCAATTATCATTGACCGCGCCTAAGATGTTGACTGCGGTCTCATACCAGACTCCCGGTTGTCTCACCAGACTCCCGGTTAATATCAAAGCGTAATGAGCAAGTTTACTTAATGGCTCTGACAGGCCACTAGCCGGCTTATTTCCATTGCATTGAATGCGGCTCAGACAGGCGTCTACTATGTCATTTAACGCGCCGCGCCAAATACACGGCTCCTGTCCACATCAATGACATCCCCTCTGACAGTGAATCTTCCTTCCCTGACAGAGTCAATCCTATGCGGACACGTGTATCTGGTCAAAGACCAGGATGCCCTCTAGGGCTGACCTCATGACTTACGTCAGCGAGCAACTCCCCATTGCCTATAAATAGAAGTCCTTTGTCCCCTTGGACAAGGTAAGTGCCAAATCTATATTGTAAGCCATATTGCTCAAACCCTAAACACACACATACTCTAAGACATTCCAAGGTCTTATTCTTAGGTTATTATATCTCACATCGATACCTTATCCTCACACCCGAGGGCCTAAGTTGGATTAACATCCAACTTAAACCTTAACGGTGCTTCGTTTCTGTGTTGTGATCTTAGGTACCGCACCAATCAAATATCCTGCCAGATATCCTACGAACCGCTCTGACCTGAAACCCTTGGCGGCATCATATATATATATATATATATATATATATAGGGTCCTATTATAATGAGAACCAAATTTATATGAGAACCATAAGAACCACTAACAGCCATTGGATTAAAAAACACATCAATGCTTCAGATTAAAAAAAAAATAGAGGGAGTGGCATTTTCGTAATTATTTCATTTAAAATCCTTCTCAAATTTCAAAATAAAATATCTCAATATCTAGAAGTCGAAAAAAAAAATTCGAAAACACTGATTTTTTTGTCTTGACGAGACGATTCAAACTAGATCCCTGAAGATAGGATTTTGAAAAAATAATTTTGACTTATAGATTACTTAACTAGTGTACATTATTTAACTAGTGTACATTACTTAACTAGTGTGCAGGAGTTAATTACTTAACTAGTGTACATTATTTAACTAGTGTACATTACTTAACTAATTTGTGTTTTAGTGAACACTAGTTGTGTTGTCTTAGTGAACACTAGCTAGTTATCTTAGTGAACACTAGCTGTGTTGTCTTAGTGAACACTAGCTAGTTGTCTTAGTGAACACTAGCTGTGTTATCTTAGTGAACACTAGCTGTGTTGTCTTAGTGAACACTAGCTGTGTTGCTAGTGTAACCTAGTGTACACTAGCTATGTGTATCAGCATTGGCTAATGTAAACTAGCTAGTTTAACTTAGTGTACTCTAGATATGTTGTCATAGTAAACACTAGCTGTGTTATCTTAGTGAACACTAGCTGTGTTGTATTAGTGAACACTAGTTGTGTTGCTTATGTACACTAGCTAGTTGTCTTAGTGAACACTAGCTGTGTTATCTTAGTGAACACTAGCTGTGTTGTATTAGTGAACACTAGTTGTGTTGCTTATATACACTAGCTAGTTGTCTTAGTGAACACTAGCTGTGTTATCTTAGTGAACACTAGCTGTGTTATATTAGTGAACACTAGCTGTGTTGTATTAGTGAACACTAGCTGTGTTATCTTAGTGAACACTAGCTGTGTTGTATTGGTGAACACTAGCTGTGTTGCTTAGTGAACACTAGCTGTGTTATCTTAGTGAACACTAGCTGTGTTGTATTAGTGAAGACTAGCTGTGTTGTCTTAGTGAACACTACCTGTGTTGTATTAGTGAACACTAGTTGTGTTGCTTATGTACACTAGCTAGTTGTCTTAGTGAACACTAGCTGTGTTATCTTAGTGAACACTAGCTGTGTTATATTAGTGAACACTAGCTGTGTTGTATTAGTGAACACTAGCTGTGTTATCTTAGTGAACACTAGCTGTGTTGTATTGGTGAACACTAGCTGTGTTGCTTAGTGAACACTAGTTGTGTTATCTTAGTGAACACTAGCTGTGTTGTATTAGTAAAGACTAGCTGTGTTGTTTTAGTGAACACTAGCTGTGTTGTATTAGTGAACACTAGCTGTGTTGCTTATGTACACTAGCTAGTTGTCTTAGTGAACACTAGTTGTGTTATCTTAGTGAACACTAGCTGTGTTGTCTTAGTGAACACTAGCTGTGTTGCTAGTGTAACCTAGTGTCCCAAACTGAGTGAATCGTTTTTTCAAAGTTGTCTTCGATAGATATCAAAAAGGAGTGTCAGTCCAAAAAAAAAAGTATCTTCCGACCACAAATGATCAACCATTTTTTACTTCATAAAATAACTTTGCATTTGGCTAGTGTACACTAGCTACCTAGTGTATACTAGCCAAATGCCTTAGGCAATGTGACAAAGCATTGGGCCAAGCCTTTGTGTACACTAGTCAAGTTGTAACTTAGTGTACACTAGCTAGTTATCTAGTGTACAATAGCTATTTTTTTTTAGTGTATACTAGCTGTGTTGCTAGTGTAACCTAGTGTATACTAGTTGTGTTGCTAGTGTACATTACTTAACTAGCTAGTGTACACTAGTTAATTAGCTAGTGTTTAAAAAATTAGACGTTGTTCAATATTATTTTTTCAAAATCCTATCTTCGTGATCTAGTTTGAATCGTCTCGTCAAGGCAAAAAAATCAGTGTTTTCGAATTTTTTTTTCGATTTATAGATATTGAGATATTTTATTTTGAAATTTGAGGGGGATTTAGTTCACAATAATTAAGAAAATGCCACCCCCTCTATCTTTTTTTTTAATCTGAAGATTGATGTATTTTTAATCCAATGGTTGAATTTAGTTTTCTGGTTCATATAAATTTGATTCATTCAATAGCATATATATATATATATATATATATATATATATATATATATATATATATAGGAAGCTATTCAAATGGTAACCAAATTTATATGAGAACCATGAGAACCATGAGAACCACTAACAGCCATTGGATTAAAAAACACATCAATGCTCCAGATTAAAAAAAGAGATAGAGGGGGTGGCATTTTCGTAATTATTGTGAACTAAATCCCCCTCAAATTTGAAAATAAAATATCTCAATATCTATAAGTCGAAAAAAAAATTCGAAAGCACTGATTTTTTTGTCTTGACGAGACGATTCAAACTAGATCCCTGAAGATAGGATTTTGAAAAAATAATATTGAACAACGTCTAATTTTTAAAACACTAGCTAATTAACTAGTGTACACTAGCTAGTTAAGTAATGTACACTAGCCTTGATTGGCCATATGATATGACGGACCATAGCCTTGATTTGGTTGAGATTCTTGACGTTGTGGCAGATATTCTCTCGGTCTTGCATACTCAGCAAATATAACCCAACCATCCAAAAACTTCAAATAAACAAAGAAAGAGGAGGTTATCAGGCCAAGCATAGGTGCAACCAATGCCCCTTATAGTTAAGCTAGTAAAGATGCTCTAAAAATTTCAAATAACCAGCCAAACTGCTATACTACACGATTATTGATCACGTAAATGTTTCACTAATATTGTTGCCTTGTACAAAAACATTCATATAATTGATTACTTAACTAGTGTACACTAGTTAACTAGTGTACATTACTTAAATAGTGTACATTACTTAGCTAGTGTACACTAGTTAACTAGTGTACATTACTTAACTAGTGTGCACGAGTTAATCACTTACAGCTAGTGTTCACTACTAGTGTTCACTAATTAATTAGTGTTCACTAAGACAACATAGCTAGTGTTCACTTACGGCTAGTGTTCACTTACGGCTAGAGTTCACTAATTAATTAGTGTTCACTAAGACAACAGCGGCCTAGTGTTCACTAAGACAACATAGCAAGTGTTCACTAAGACAATATAACTAGTTAACTTACAGCTAGTGTTCACTTACAGCTAGTGTTCACTAAGACAACATAGCTAGTGTTCACTTACAGCTAGTGTTCACTTACAGCTAGTGTTCACTAATTAATTAGTGTTCACTAAGACAATACAGCTAGTGTTCACTAATTAATTAGTGAACACTAGCTTTAAGTGTTCACTAAGACAATACAACAAGTGTTCACTAAGACAATACAATAAGCATTGACATACAAAATACTGTAAATATGTATAGACTCTAAATAAAAGGGACAACCCAGTGCAAAAATTGTCCCTGCGCGGTGAGGCGGGAAAGGTTCCACCAATGCAACTCTCAAAACTGTATTGACACTCTCAATAATAATTGTTTTTGGGATGGAGGGGGAGAGGAAGATGTATTTTGAATCTAGATACCAATGGCAATTAATTGCCCCTTCAAATAAATTTCCGTAATTCCTAATTACAATTAATTCCACCAATGAAAATCGGCACTATAATCAGTCGGCCTCCGGTTTGTAGGATTAGATAAATACCAATGAAAAACCAATAAGTGTCATCCTATATATCCTGTATGTGTTCACTAATTAATTAATGAACAATACAGCTAGTGTTCACTAATTAATTAGTGTTCACTAAGACAATACAACTAGTGTTCACTAAGACAACATAGCTAGTGTTCACTACGACAACACAGCTAGTGTTCACTAAGACAACATAACTAGTGTTCACTAAGACAACATAACTAGTTAACTTACAGCTAGTGTTCACTTACAGCTAGTGTTCACTAATTAATTAGTGTTCACTAAGACAACATAGCTAGTGTTCACTTATAGCTAGTGTTCACTTACAGCTAGTGTTCACTAATTAATTAGTGTTCACTAAGACAATACAACTAGTGTTCACTAAGACAACATAGCTAGTGTTAACATAGCTAGTGTTCACTAAGACAACATAGCTAGTGTTCACTTACAGCTAGTGTTCACTAATTAATTAGTGTTCACTAAGACAATACAACTAGTGTTCACTAAGACAATACAGCTAGTGTTCACTAATACAACACATCTAGTGTTCACTAATACAACACAGCTAGTGTTCACTAAGACAACACAGCTAGTGTTCACTAGCAACACAGTGTTTTAAAAATTAGACGTTGTTCAATATTATTTTTTCAAAATCCTATCTTCAGGGATCTAGTTTGAATCGTCTCGTCAAGACAAAAATCGTATTTTCGATTTTTTTTTGACTTATAGATATTGAGATATTTTATTTTGAAATTTGAGGGGATTTTAAATGAAATAATTACGAAAATGTCACCCCTTCTATCTTTTTTTTTTTTTTTAATCTGGAGCATTGATGTGTTTTTTAATCCAATGGCTGTTAGTGGTTCTCATGGTTCTCATATAAATGTGGTTCTCATTATAATAGGACCCTATATATATATATATATATATATATATATATATATATATATATATATATATATATATATATATATATATATATATATATATATATATATATATATATATATATATACTCCTCCGTCCCAAATGAAAGAGCCATTTATTTCCTTTTGGGCGTCCCATTTAAAAAGCCACTTTCCCAAAAGGAAACCTTAAATCACTATTCTCTCCACTCATTCTCTCTCCTACTTTACTTTACACTCACAACATTCTCTTTCTTACATCACATCCCACTCATTCTCTCTCCTATTTAATTTTTCATACTCACAACATTTAAACTTTTTCTCTTTCCTACATCACATTTCTTATTTTGCGTGCGGACAAATTTTGTGGCTCTTTCACGGGACGGAGGAGTATATATATATATATATATATATATATATATATATATATATATATATATATATATATATATATATAGGGTTTTGTTAGGATACCCACCATAGGAGTATCCTAACAAGTGACCCATTATTTTTGGACAAAAATGTCTCTCATTCCTTTAAGCAAGCAAATGTATGATGGGAGCAAAATTGTAAACATCAAAGAGAGAGAGAGATATTAACTCTCTCTCTCTCTCTCTCTCTCTCTCTCTCTCTCTCTCTCTCTCTTATTTAATACTAACTCTCTCTCTCTTATTTAATACTAACTCCCTCTATCTCTCTCTCTCTCTCTTTGATGATTACAATTTTACCCCCATCATATATATGATTGCTTTAAGAAATGAGGGACATTTTTGTCCTAAAATTAATGGGTCACTTGTTAAGATACTTCTATGGTGGATATCCTAACAAAACCCATATATATATATATATATATATATATATATATGTTCTCTCGGTTTCAAAAAATAATAAATAAAATCTAATTTGACAAGTCAAATTTTTTAATACGCTGTCATCTTCTTGAAACTGCACTAAATTATGCATCGATAATTGTATCCTTGAAAGTAGATTAGATGAACAGACTTGGCATCAAGTTCACTTTCCAAGAAGCTAAGTTGAAGACTTCTCCATAAAAAACAAACAAAAAACGGTTCAGATCTAAGAAAACTATTGTTAGTGAGTATCTGATAAATTAGAGTACATGGTTAATTGATTTAGTTGTTTGATTAGAATAGTAATAACAATAATGCTTTTCCCTCTTCAAACAAAGCAAGAGAAGACAAAATTCCGTTTACTCCCTCCACTCATTCTCTCTCCTATTTTACTATTACACTCACAACATTTTTTCCATTTTGGGCAGTCTTCAATCACGTGAGACGACCCAAAAAGAAAATAAGTCTCCATTCACATGACACGGAGGGAGTATAAGTTACTGTTTTTTCTTTTTGGACATCCCAATATAGAAGTTACTAATTCAAGATAGACAATATGACACTTGTCATACTCATAACAAAAACTGCCTACCACACTCACTCATACTCGTAACAGTTACTTTTATCTTAATATCCACACACACATTTGATCATTTCTATATAAGGACGGAGGGAGTATTTATTAAAGAAAATTTATCCACGACTCTCTTTTAACCTCGCTCCGTTGACTTCAGTATTCACATTCACACCAGCTAGCTTCCATTCCAATGGATAAATATATCACTTGATGAGAGTTCTGCAAAGTTTGTGTAGACTTCAATGGAGAAAAGCCGTCTAATTTCCTCCTTGCATGATGTTCTACTGGAAAATATCAAGAACGCGTTTCTCGCGATACCAAAAAACAACGAGGTTTTTCATTCCATCTTAAGAAATCTTCAAGAAACTCTTGTTTCCATGAAACCTTTGCTTCTTGTTCAGCTGGATCCAACCATGGAACAAAGGTTTCGCTATCTCTTGGAAACACTTGATTCCCACATTCCCCATTTGGCAAAATTCAAAGAAAAGCTTCCCGCGTTTGATACTTCCTATATGACCAAGTTGGAGGACCTCAAAGAGAGATTGAGGAAATTTTATACTGATTATGTTCAGGATCAGCTGAACAGAATATATGAAGGTAATTACTACCTCCCTAATTTTTTTGTCCATTTTAAAAATTGAAATAATTATTATCTAGTTTAAATTTATAGTTTTTGTTAGTTTAGTGATATTGAGCTCCTCCCACCTACACAGAGGGGTTATGGGTTTAAATTTGTCGGAGGATTGGTTGTTTTCGAGCAGTACTTATTCCATATCAAGTGTACAAGGAAGGAAGAGATACAACATGAACCAATATCCATATGAAAGCAATAAAAAACAAGAACACAAGATTTATTCACCCAGTTCATCCAACGAACGAACTACATTTGGGGGCACTACCAAGCCAGGCATTCAATAATATCAAATTGGTTTAACTCCAAGAGGCCATCTCTTTTATTATGATTTTAAAAAAAAAAGATGAAAACATGTGGAAAAAAATACTCTTATACCTAGATATAAGAGTATTTTTAGTCTTATACCCTTGGGTATAAAAGTAACGGGGGAAGAGTATATGTGAGCATAGGTTTATGTGGAATTTTGCATCTCCCTTGGGCTTTTATAACTTTTACATCTTGTTTAGAGGCCCTAGGGTCCTCAGCTTATCAAATTTTTTGTGTTACAATCAAAACCCATGATCTCTCTCCGGAGTCATGGCCTCTATCTATGTAAACACACACCATCCATACAGTCCCTAGATATAACCTAGGTTATCCATGGAATGCTCCTAATGGCACATCAAAGACTTATCAATGCCTTTTACTCTCTTTGTGGATCTCACAAATTCTCTCCGACTAATTTCCTTTACACACATGTTATGACTGTCACTTTGGCTTATATATAAATTTCAGATCTGCCGTTAGCACGGTCGTGCGGAACAAAAAACTTGAATTTTCGCTTTCCTGATGCACGACCGTGCGAGCTAAAATGCGCAGTCGTGCCGGCCAAAAATCACTCATATTGCACTTTTTCCTCTTCCCTTAGCCTAGCAGTTTCCTAGTTTGTCTACAATTCCAACAAAATGCAAAAGCTCTTATTAACAGATATTTTAGAAGAAGAAAAATAATTTATGCCAGATCATTGTGAAAAAGGGACACATATTTATATACCAGAGATTATTTTGATGTTCAATCTGATATATTCAAATTAAAATTGCAAGAGAACAGTTGAAGGAACATATGGACCAGCAGAAGGGGGCTTCACAAATGTATATCGGCTGTCAAGAGAAGTACTGAATATGATTAGAACAGAAATTGCCAAGGCCAGCTACTCTGTAAAACCTAGCTTAGAGAAACTTGATATAATTCTGGTTTCTCTACTTTGTAAAAACCACCACGACGACACATCTAAGCCTCTCCGTCATCTAAAAGGTGTTAGAGTTTGTGTCCAATTTCTTAACGGCCATCATGATATTGACATCCAAGAATATCTGCGGAACTATGAAAAAGAATTGAGGAGGTTCATCGAGGAGAAGGCGCAGAAGAAACTGGAAGAGCTAGATTGGAGATATGAAGGTGAAGTAGTTTTTAACAATGAATTTCTTATATACTGTTAAGGCATAGTAAACCTTACTTTAGTTTTGTCTAATTATATTGAATTTGTGATAGGCCTATATATACATTAATTTCCATTGTTTCTTGCATCAATTTACATGTCGAATCATAATTTAAATTTTACACCCCATTCCCTGCATTTGGCATTTTACAGAAAGTCGGAGAAAGAAAGCCAAAGAGGAATTGGATATGATCAAATTTTTCGGTGCCTCAATTGTTGCCTATATAACATATGCCCCACAAACCCCCATCTCTTCCATCTTCTTTATGGCTGCAGTCACCGTATTCGTCAGCCTCTTCGAATCTGAAAGCTCTGGTATATATGCGTCATCTTTTCACCATATTTTGTTGTTGCTATTCCTAAAGTAATGTTGATGTTTTTACAAGGACATGCATTATTTTTTAAAACGTTGTACCAGACGAGCCCTTAGTCCTGTGGAGAACTTTAAATATGAAACTATGGAGAGAATAGATTTCCAATGTTGGTTGAATCATTTACATAAATTGACATATCTACAGAGAAAGCTAGAGATGGATATTCAGATAGTGTGAACCTGATTTTCGCTGGCATCGTAGTTGCGCTTTTTACCTATCCAACCAAAACCCTCATCTATTGGGTCTTCGTCATTGGCGCACTCGTCGTTTCCCTCAACCTCTCCAAATCCGAAATCCATGGTATGTATCTTTTACACTTGGAATACGCTCTTTTTAAGCCTACTCATTCTATTAGTTGCTCATATATCTTGTTTTTTTTTTTTCAACTTCTAATTAGTGTATAAGTTTGAGTTTAACACCCTTATGCATATGATCCTTAAAACTCGAACATATGTGAAAATTGATTTTCTTTTTGTATGATATGGCGGGAATATAATTTCCGCTATTTGTTTTTATCTTTTTGTATGATTAAACATTATTTTGAATCCCCCCCCCCCTCAGACATCTGGCCTTCTACAGAGCGACAGAGAAAGAAATGTGAAGACCAACCGGAGCTACATAAAGAAGAGGGTGAAGACGAATCATATGTGAAACTGTTTCTGGCAGCCATTGTTGGCACCACTGTTGCCTGTTTCGCCTACTGGCAGAACACCCCAATCTCTTGTATCATCTTCATAGGTGTCATCGTGCTACTGGCCAACTACTTCAAATTCAAAAGCCTTGGTATACCTCTCTTATAGAACTCATTTGGCATATTTAACATCTGAAACTAGTTAATAAAATGTTCAAGATGTAGGCCATGTTAGACAAATATTCCACATCAACAAAATAAACAAACATGGACCGGTACTTAGACTTGAGCTGCTACTCCTCTTGTCACCAATCGGTTTTAAGTGAAACCTCTAATATAGTCTAAGATGGTATCAGAGCGGGCCAAGATGATATTAAGTTTATGTTCTACAAGCCTTCAAAAATCTAACACAAGTTAGCACTTTTACTGGATCGAAATTCTCTCTCTTTAGCTTCCACCCCCCCCCTCCCTTTCCTCGACTTTGCTGGGACTAGTGAACAAATAAACTAAATGAGACCATTTTTCCGCAAAGGAGGGATAGCAGGCTGATTTTGTAAGTTAATAATCTTAACTATTACATGACTAAACATATTTTTGAGTTTTATCGAATACTTTTGTGGTTTTGCAGTGCGACAGAGAAGGAATTCTAAAGATGAATTGGAGAATGTCATCATGTTTTTCACAGTGATCTTTGTTATTGGTGCCGTCATCTTGTTTGTTAGCCTCTTCAAGCCCGAAATCCCTGGTATGCATCTTTGAAATGTACTCATACGTATTTGCACACAATTGAGACTTGCGTTCTTTTTCAGCTTATACTCTACTTCTAGCTCTTCCCACTTTTTCAGCAAGTCCACACATATATAATCAATTGTTAAGTAGCGGGTCAAGTTGTTTTCTTGATTGTTGTACACCTAGACTTGATGGCGTTGTATGTCTTTGATATGCAGGTAAAGAGGACATCAATAATGAAATCTTCTTGAGCTTTAGAGGTTCGGACACTCGTTACATCTTTGCTAGCTCCTTGCACAATAATTTGGAAAAGGCAAATATTAGAACATTCTTTGACGAAAGGAACATGCGCAAGGGAAAACAAATTTGGGAGGAACTACAAAGGGAGATCAGAACCTCAGTAGGTGCCATAATTATATTATCAGAAAACTATGCTGAATCAGAAGATTGTCTTGAGGAACTTCTCCAAATCCAAAAACGCGCAAGGAAATATCAACACTACATACTTAAACCAATATTTTACGATGTCAAACCAGAACACCTAACTGATAAACAAAGCAAGTTTTATCAGGCACTCCAAAAGCATCGCAACACCAAGAAGATCAAAGAGTGGGCCGGAGCACTTGAAACCATTACCGGTTTTGCTGGATACACTTATACAAGGTACCTAATTAATTATTTTTTCATTGTGCACTTTCAAAGTGTATATATATTCGTGTTTCCATTAGAATTATGCATATCCTATTTGAATCGCTCTAATATCTATGTTTGTTGCAAATTTTACAGTAACTGGGACCATATGGATCTACTGATAGACAGAATAGTTGGAGATGTAAAAAGATATCTACGAACTGCAAATGGACGTCAAGTACGAAAACATATCTGAATGAGGATGATCTCTCGATTGATTATGAAGATGACACCACCGAGTACTATGCAATTGATATTTGGAAAATCAGTCAGGTTGTTACGTTTAAATCCTTGTTTTCAAAAACTAGGTCGTATGGGAAGCTATTCATGGATTAAAGGATGGGGAAGAAGTAAATTATCAACTCTTGGATTATTCAAATAAATCATAAAAAGGCTAAATCAAATACTGAAAGTTTCGTGTAGCTAGGAAACTTGGATCACGCAATAGGCAAAGGATGTGAGTACAGATGTGTCTCACAACTGTCCACACATCCACAGATAATGCAGCGGAATAAAACAATTAAATGTAAATAAAATGCAATAACTCAAGAGTTATATACGCTTAACGATACGTGTGATCAGCAAACTAGGCTTACGCCCAAAAAACCTTTCACTATAAAAACTTATGTTTCTTACAAAAACAAATAAGTGAAAAACTAAAATATGAAAATACTAAACAAGTTCTAATCACCTTCTATGATATGAACAACTCCCCTTTCCCAAGTAGGACTTATTCAATCAGAAGTAAAACAAGAGAACTTTATGAAAACCTAGATGTGAGTTACGGATGTAAGCTCACAACCTAAAAACAACAATGTCGAATGACTATGAAGAATGTGATTTTCTCTCGTAAATTGTGTGTCTTCTCTTTGTGCTGAATGCCTTGTATTTATAGAGCACCTTGGAGAAGATCTTCATGCAATCGACCTCTTCCTTTGTGAGATTCCTTTTTCCTATATGAAAACATAAAACACACTCACAAGGAAATCAAATATTAGTAGGTTAGTCCTAATATAAAACTATGTACATAAATAAAAGATATTTACATAAATACAATCTCTTAGTAACAGTAAGATACTTATAAATCTCTATGAAAGTCTCAAAATCTTCTTACCATAATAGAAGACAAATTAAATAAGAAAACATAATTATGTTCCCAAAAAAAAACTCACGTTTTCAATCTCCCCCTATTTTGGACTTTCTGGTCAAAACCAAAGATTTATAACAAACATAATATTATGACCACAGAATATAGAAAGAACATAACTTCCCCTGAATGGATGTGTGTCCAGATGTGTATACACATCCACACATAAAAACTGCAAAACAGAATTAGAACAGAAAACTAGCAGTTCATTAAGCAAAAGCAAAAAACCATTCAGCCATGTCCTACTTAAAGCTATTACAAACCATTGTTTTAAAAACTAACCAACTAAAACAGAAATTTAAAATTGTCTTTAAAAATCATCAATTCAAAAAAAACTTTTCTCCCCCTAAGTTAAAGTTCCCAGCCCCTCCAACTAGTAGCAGACACAGCAGTGTTCCAGACTTTATCTCCTCCAAAAGCAAGCATCGGCTGACACCATCTCCCCCTTTTTGAGCGAGAAAGTGAAGCATGCCATTTGAGAAGATTAGCCTTAAGAGCTTTAAGGTTGTTGGCATGGGCGGTGGAGGCTTGAGCTTGAGCTTCAAGACGGCAATCTCGGCATCTAAATCCTTCATCTCGAACATCAAATGAAGCTACGGTGTGGGTTCGAGATGTATCCACATCCGGCATAGTAATTTCGGGAGATGTACCCGCGGGAGATCAACAAATCTTTGCTTAGGATCTAAAAGAGTTTTGGTCTCCTTAAACAGAGCAAAGTTATCAACACTTTCTTCTCCTCTTTCAGTCTTCACTCCATTAGCAATGATGATTTGGGAGATTAAAGAAGGGTAAGGCAAAGACCATTTCTTTGAGGGAGACTCTCCATAATCACAAATTTTTCTAAAAATGAATTCCCCAAAATTAATGTGCCTCTTAAGTCCCAATCTATACAGAAGCAAGGCTTGCATTCTAGTGACAGAGGTTTTGTTATTTGAGGGACACAAATTGGCAGCAAGGATGGAGTGGAGAAAACAATAAAAGGAAGATAATGAACCACTACCTAAATCCTTAGGCTTTACAGGCCAGGAAGTGACCTTTCCATGTGTGAGAGCAGAAACCAGTTCATCCTCCTCAATAGAAACTATATCATCAAGATTATCACTCAATCCAAGAAAATCATTGATAGCGAAGGTGTAAAGTGAACAAATACTCCTCTAACATAAACACCGGTGGAATGAGAGTAAGTTCTATCAAAATTCTTAGAGCGATTGGCATAAAACTCATAAACCAATTTTGGATAGAAGGGAAGGGGATGGTCCACGATCAAGAATAATCCTCTTTCCTCAAAAACTTGTCCATTCCAAGTTTAACAAAAGTTTCCCTATCCCTTTTCATCTCAACAACAAAGGCTTTAGTGGAAATTAACTCAAACCTATCGAAGCCTTTTTGGACGAAATTTTTGGAAAAGGGTTTGGGGTTAGAGACAAGAGAGAGAGAAGATGACATACCCAATTCGGCTTTCTTTCGAGTAGATGTGCGTGCTGGATGTGGGCACATCCTTAGCCACATCCTTCACAGGGAATGGAACATTTATTGGTTCAATCTCGGTATTATCGACATCGAGAGGAATCCAATTCCTTGTCTTCTTTCTCCCGATCAAGCTCTTCTCTTCCAAGTTTGAAGTTCTCATACGAGGCGGTGTCATCACTCTCGGAACTTGAGTCAGATTCATCTTCAAAGGGTTCTAGGTCAGTCTCAGCCACCTTTTTCTTTCCCTTTAAATCTATTAAAATCTTAGCTAAGGGTTCATCATCACTGAAGGAAATAAGGTCCTCAACAGGACTAGCAACCAAGGGAACAGAGGGCTCAGCAACAGGACTAGAAACATTATCCCTAGGGGGTGAAGCAGTATTGGGAATAATGGGATCGGATGAAATTATGGGAGAAGTAGGAGCAATTGGTTCAACAGATTTTGCATGGTGAACAGTATCAACAGGGAGTAGAGGTTCAACATGGGGAGCATCAACAGAATCAACAGGGGGTGCAACCTCAGAAGGAGCAACAACTGGGACAGGATCAATAACAGGAATTGACGATTTAGACCTAGTCCTAATAAGAGGAGCTATTACCTCTTCTTCTTCTTCTATTTCTTCAAGAACAATGGCAGTTGAAGGTTTCCCGCCAGGTTTTGTTAGATTCTTAGCTTTGTCAGACTCTGACAGCTTGTGAACCCTACCAGATCGACGAAGATTGCGACGAGGTACCGGCGGTGCAACAGACTTTGGGGCTTTAGCTTGAGACAACTTTCTCTTCTTAGTTGACGATGGTTCTACAGCAATGGCGACATCCGATGGTGGAATCACCGGAGAGGATGGAGCCTTAGGGTTTACCTCAGTTGAAACATTCACGGCTTCCAATGAAGGGGATTTGGGAGAAGAAGCTTCCATTGTTGGATCAGTCGAGGGTGATGGAGAAGAGAAATCAGCAAGAAATTTTGAGATTACAGGATTTAGGAGAATGGAATCCTCTCTTCTTGCTATTGAAATCGGCACAATGTCAAGAACGTCTTCTTCTCTTATATTCGAATGCTCGGCCATTTAACAGAGAGATTTGGGGTTGGTTGAACAGTATAATAAGAAATTAATGCAAAGTGTGTGAATTTGTGTGCAAACGGGAAGGAAGAACAAAGGGTTTTAACAAGGATTATGAGGGAGGAGACGGATGTGAGGTAAAATAAATACTCACAGCTCCCCCTTTCCAAATAGAATTAGGAATCCTTTTCCAAACAGGTAATCACACCTCAAAATCCTTAAGAGTCCTCCAACGGCTAGAAAACCTTTGAGGTTACCACACACAAGCACCTTCCAAGAAAATAAGGGATTAAAATAAATCAAGATTTTGTAAGATTTTTATGAAAACAAAAATGTTTCGGCATATATTTATTTAAAATAGAATCCCAAAAGAATTTTTCAACTTTTTCAAACAAGGATTGATACACATCTTTTCTTTTCATGAAAGATATTGGAGATCAAAAACCTATATAATCAAAGAGTAAATTAAGAGAGAAAATTAATTAACTAGCATATTTACAAAGCTCCTATATGTCCTAAAATGCAATATGTCTAGCATGATGCAAACACACAAGTGAAGGAAATATTCTCAGCTTATGGATGTGGTATAGGATGTGAGTCACATATTGGGACACATTTAGATCACAAAAAGTCAATGAGCAATAATTCAATCTGCACAGCCTCTAGGATGCATCCACCAATTTTTTGTTGTGGATTTTTGCAATGTGAGTAGCTTTCACTTTACTTGATCCCAAAGATAGCCCTTTTTCCCAATGATCTTATCAAGTTTGACTTCAAGTTTTCTTATGAAAATCACTTGATCACAATGGTATGGCTTCATACTAAGGGTGAAGCAGCTGTTTCTCACATAAATATATATATTTTTTTTTATTTTTTTTTCTTTTAGCACCCACTGTGAGATACCTAGGAAGGTTATACCAAGTAATCAAAAGATTACATGGACAGGAAATACTCACAATTAAGTGATCAAAAATAGTGTCAAAGATGAAGACTCACAAGTGACCACACTGAGAAATTTCGTGCTAATGCATGATCTTTTTGGATTTTTATTTTTATGATTTTTTTTTTTTTTTTTTTTTTCGGTTAAACTAATCTACAGATGTGTTAGAGGATGTGAGACACATACGGTCTCACAACCTTAGATATCACACAAGCCAAGAGACTTCCTCAAGGAGGAAAATCTCTCCAAATCTAATGCCTTTGTAAATATATCGCCCAATTGATTTTCGGTCCCAACAAATTCCGGACACACGCTTTTTGCTCTACAAGATCTCTAATGAAATGATGTCTAATATCAATGTGCTTTGTTCTAGAATGTTGAACAGGATTTTTAGATATGTCCAAGGCACTTTTGTTATCACAAAAAGCAGTCAAAATTTTGCTATTCAATCCATAATCTTTTAGCATTTGATTCATCCAAAGTAATTGTGTGTAGCAACTCCCAAGGGCAACATATTCAGCCTCAGCAGTGGACAAGGACACACAATTTTGCTTCCTACTATACCAAGACACAAGATTATTACCTAGGTAGAAACATCCACCAGTGGTACTCTTTCTATCATCACTATTTCCGGCCCAATCGAATCGGTGTACCCAACCAAATTTGTGTTTGTTTCTTTAGAGTAATGCGAGACCTAGGTTCACGGTCCCACTCACATACCTAATGATTCTTTTCAAGGCTTTAAGATGGGACACTTTAGGGTTGGCTTGGTATCTAGCACATAGACACACACCGAACATAATGTCAGTCTACTTGCGGTGAGGTAAAGCAGGGCTTCCTATCATGCTTCTATAGAGGGTTTGATCAACACTCTCACCATACGAATCATGGCTTAACTTTTGGGAAGATCCCATTGGGGTTCTTTGATGTGAAGAGTGTTCAAGCTCAAACTTTTTCACAAGATTCTTGGCATACTTAGGCGAGAAATGAACATGCCATCTTTGAATTGCTTAATTTGTAAGCCTAAGAAAAGTTCAACTCTCCTACCATGCTCATCTCAAATGTGGAAGTCATGCTATCCACAAAGTCAGCTAACATAGGGTCAGAGTTTGACCCAAACACAATATCATCTACATAGATTTGTGCCACAAGAATCTCCTTTTTGTTTCTTTTCACAAACAAGGTTTTGTCAACCTCACCTCTCTTGAATCCTAGTTGAAGCAAATGGTCAGTCAACCTACCATACCAAGCTCTAGGGGCTTGCTTTAGCCCATCTGAGCTTTCTTCAGTTTATACACATGATTAGGGTATTTGGAGTCCACAAAGCCTTTAGGTTGTTCAACATAGGCTTCCTCATTTAATATCCCATTTAAAAAGGCACTCTTGACATCCATTTGATGAAGAGTAATCTTGAGGTAACAAGCAATAGCTAACAAAAGCCTAATGGACTCAATTCTTGCAACAGGAGCAAATGTCTCCTCAAAGTCAATTCCCTCAATTTGAGTATAACCTTGAGCAACTAACCTAGCTTTATTTCTAGTTATCACACCTTGCTCATCCGTTTTGTTTTTGAAAATCCATTTAGTTCCTATGACATTACCATGTGAGGGTCTAGGAACAAGAGTCCATACCTCATTCTTTTCAAATTGATTTAATTCATCTTGCATAGCCATAATCCAGTCAGCATCTTTCAATGCTTAACATTCTTAGGTTCAATTTTAGAAACAAAACAACGAAGCTTACCTGGGAGTATCTTTGAGGAGCAACTCCATAAACCAGCCATCTTTCTATAATCAACTTTGTCTTTTTGTCTAGTTCTCACTTGAGCATGCACATCTCCCACAACTTGTGAAGTGGGGTGGTTTTTCTGGATTTTTGAAGGGATATCCTTTGACCTATCCACACACCCATTCACATTACCTTCGGAGCATCATCTGATCGGAATCGGAAGGAAGCTGTCCTCGATTACGGGAGTTTGAGTGGATGTGGGTGCGAATGTGGGTTCAGATGTGGAGCGGATGTGTCCACATCCTTGGTTACATCCTTGTCGGGTTCATCATTTTTAACTTGATCTTTGGAAGTTTCTTTTGCTTTTTCAAAGACTCGTTTCTTCATCCTTCCGATCAAAGAAGCAACCCGAAACATCATCCTCGGCAGTCTTGAGGTTAAGATCAAGTGAGTCATCAAATTTAACATTAGCGAGATTCCATAATGGTCTTAGTTTTGAGATTGAAAACTCTGTAAGCTCTACTTGTTTGTGGAATAGCCCATGAAAATTGCCTTGTCACTTTTTGAATCAAACTTGGACAGGTATTCTTTATCATTGAGAATATAACAAACACAACCAAACACATGAAAATATTTTACAGTTGGTTTCTTTCCAAGGAGAATTTGATATGGGGTGACAGTGCTACCAATCCTTAGGAACACCCTATTGCCAATGTGGCAAGCAGTGTTTAAAGCTTCTGCCCAAAACTTTTTGGACAAGTTCTTTGAACTTAGCATGACCCTTGCCATTTCTTGCAAGGTTCTATTCTTTCTTTCAGCAATTCCATTTTGTTGTGGGGTGATTGGTGCAGAAAACTCATGAGTGATTCCCTTAGAATTGCAAAAATTGGTGAACATTTGATTCTCATATTCAGTGCCATGGTCAGACCTAATCCTCACAGTCTTAAGGCCATACAGATTTCTAACTCTTTTGTACCAATTCTTGAATTCTCCAATTGTTTCTGACTTTTCTCTTGAGAACATTACCCAAGTGTACCTAGAATAATCATCAACACACACAAAGGCATACTTTTTCCTACCAAAGCTTTCTACTTCAATAGGTCCCATTAAATCAGTGTGAATCATCTCCAAACATCTAGTTGTGGAGCATTGTTGGACCTTTTTATGTGATGCTTTTGTTTGTTTTCCCTTTTGACATGAACCACGGACATCGGGGTTCTTGAAGTTCGGTTTAGGGAGGTCTTTAATGGCTTCAAACCTTTGAAGTTCTTCCAGAGTTCTACGGCTAGCATGCCCTAATTTGTGGTGCCACGATTGACATCATTAGCTTTTGAGCTTAGGCAAGAAAGATTGTCACCAAATTGGTAACAATTATCGGCAGATCTAGGACCGGTAAACACACATTTATTATCCTTATCAAACACTTCACACAAGTGCTTATCAAACTTCACAAATAGGTCATCATCACACGGTTGGCTGATGCTTATTAGGTTGGCTTTCAAGCCTTTCACATGGTACACATTGTGCAATTTTGGGAGACCCTTGACATCTAGGGTTCCTTTCCCAACAATCTTTCCTTGAGCACCTCCACCAACATTTACTTTCCCTCCATTTATTATTTCATAGTCAAGGAGGGGCTTGGTTCCCGGTCATGTGCCTAGAGCACCCACTATCAAAATACCAAGAGCCGAGAGACGGTACTCTTGAGGGAAGAGTAGACAACATTGCGGTGGCAATTGGTTTGGCTACCCATTTGTTTAACATTTTTCTTTTTGGGTTGCGAGAGGTGTCGGATTATTTGGATGTGTGTTAGGATGTGCATACATCTTCTCACACATCCGAGGCCGTTTGAAATTACCCAGATTTTTATCAGCCTTGAGTTTGTAACAGAAGGGCCTAATGTGACCAGGAGCTAGGCAGTAATGGCAAATGTAATGCCTCTTCCTTGGTCTCTTCTCACTCAGAATGACTTTTTCTTTAAAAGCTTGTTTTTTCACATTTTTAGAGGTAGAACCCTCATATCCCTCCTTTACAAAATTATTTTCAAAACCTATACCAATTTTGTCACGTTGACCCATGGAAAAAGCTTCTTCCATTTTCATTTTACTTTTGTTTAACTTAGTGAAAGTATTATCAGCCTTTTCACATTCATTCTTGAATTTTTCAAGGTCAACTTCTCTTTTGGTCACAAGGACTTCAAGTCTTGCAATGGTATCCTTTTGAGCATCATTTTCTTTTGAAAGTACAGCTTTTTCATCTTCACAAGCAACTAATTTATCAGACAGAGATTTGTTTATCTTAACAAGTACCTCAATTTTGTCCAATCTTTTCATCCAATCTGTATGCAGCTCCTTGTATGTGGCAAAGAGTTCCTCATAGGGAATGTCTCTTTCTTCATCTTCATCATCTGAATCTCCTTTAATAGAGAAACAGTTTAGCTCCAGTTCAGATGTGACACCAGATGTGTACACAACTGAGCCCACATCCAAGGGATTTTCAAGAGTATTTTCTTCTATATCTGCAGAAAAGGCATTAAACACAGAATGGTAATTTAAGACAGACATATTAGCCACTTCTTCTTCCTCATCCTCACTGTCACTAAGGGTAGCAGTTAAGCTCATTCCCTTCTTTTTAAGTGTATTAGCACACTCATTGGCATAATGACCAAATCCACGACATGCCCTACATTGGACAGATTCAGATGATTTATTTTCAAAACTTGGTTTCTTGAATCCAGTGTCAGTGCTAGGTTTTGGCTTTTCAGCAGTACTGGAAGTAGGTCTATTGGGAAATTTGCTCATCCTTCTATTTTTCAGTATAGAGCTGAATTTCTTTGAAATAAAAGCTACATCCTCATCTTCAAGATTAGACTTGTCAATTTCAGAGGATAATTCCACAAGCTCTTTTGGTAGAAGCGGCGGCACTTTTAAGGGCAAGGCTGTGTGTTTTATTTTTCTTCTGAGCCTCAAGGTTAAGCTCAAACACGATCAAGATTCCTATGATGGTGTCAAGACCTACGGTATTTGTATCCTTTGTTTCTTCAATCACAGCTACTTTAATGTTAAACCTCTCAGGCAAGGTCCTTAGAATCTTACTAACAAGTCTTGCATTGGAGATTGATTCTCCTAGACTTGTGCATTCATTTGAAATCTCATGAATCTTAGCGGCATATGACACAATATCCTCGGTTTCTTCCATTCGAAGTAACTCAAACCTATCCATTAAAATTCTAAGCCTGGTAGCCTTCACACTTGGTGCTCCCTCACATTGAGTTTGCAAAATATCCCAAGCGGCTTTGGCTATACTTTCATTTGTTATAAGCTTGTACATATTCCCGAAACATGGTGGAAATAGCACCCATGGCTTTTGAATTGTAATTTGCGGCTTGTATTTCATCAAGAGTCCATTGTTCTTCGGGTTTTCTTTCAAAGAAGGACTCACCAACACCGGAAGATGGCTTTTTCTCCACGGTAGGAGGTTGCCATGCAACAAGAATGCACATCCAAGCTCTTTCATCAATACTTTTGATGTAATTTCGCATCTTAGACTTCCAAAGAGAATAATTTGTGCCATCCAAGACGGGAGGCCTATTTTGGTGATTTTGGCATTCCATAATGACTACACTTTACGGATCAACACTCGGTAATATTTCGAGAGTTGGCTCGATACCAATTGAAAGTTTCGTGTAGCTAGGAAACTTGGATCACGCAATAGGCAAAGGATGTGAGTACGAGATGTGTCTCACAACCGTCCACACATCCACGAGATAATGCGGCGGAATAAAACAATTAAATGTAAATAAAATGCAATAACTCAAGAGTTATATACGCTTACGATCTGTGTGATCGGCAAACTAGGCTTACGCCCAAAAACCTTTCACTATAAAAACTTATGTTTCTTACAAAAACAAATAAGTGAAAAACTAAAATATGAAAATACTAAACAAGTTCTAATCACCTTCTATGATATGAACAACTCCCTTTCCCAAGTAGGACTTATTCAATCAGAAGTAAAACAAGAGAACTTTATGAAAACCTAGATGTGATTTACGGATGTAAGCTCACAACCTAAAAACAACAATGTCGAATGACTATGAAGAATGTGATTTTCTCTCGTAAATTGTGTGTCTTCTCTTTGTGCTGAATGCCTTGTATTTATAGAGCACCTTGGAGAAGATCTTCATGCAATCGACCTCTTCCTTTGTGAGATTCCTTTTTCCTATATGAAAACATAAAACACACTCACAAGGAAATCAAATATTAGTAGGTTAGTCCTAATATAAAACTATGTACATAAATAAAAGATATTTACATAAATACAATCTCTTAGTAACAGTAAGATACTTATAAATCTCTATGAAAGTCTCAAAATCTTCTTACCATAATAGAAGACAAATTAAATAAGAAAACATAATTATGTTCCCAAAAAAAAACTCACGTTTTCAAATACCATATCAGAAACAATATGATGAGATGAAGAAATTATCTTGCCTCAATTCTTGTTTTGTTATCTCTTATTAACATTTGCAAGTGCCACCTTCCATTTTTCTACCCCGCGCTTGTGCCTTTTTGTATGTTTTCAAGAGCTCCATCGCTAGTGTTTAAGATATGTGTCCTTCGCTAGAGGATCTTCACAAGTTCATCATGGCACCACGCCACCACCTAGAGAATTAAGCTGTAAGAATGTTGTAAAAAACGACACCTTTATAAAAAAAAAAAAAAAAAAAAAAAAAAAAAAAAAGGAATTGCTACTAATTAAAGGCATTCTCTAAACTGTCAAAATATAAGGGCTAGAAAAAAAAAGTCCATATTATTGAAGTGATATATACTCCCTCTGTCCAACTTCTGTCCCACTTGAAGGGAAGGGGTTTTGTTTTAACATACATCTTCTAAGGACGCCATTTCTTGATGCACTATTTATTCACCTTCTACTGCCGAAACTGTTAGCAAATTTAAGTCGCTACTGCCGGTACCCAGCGTCTTTGGGTAGTCTAACATGATTCACCGGCGAAGATTACCGGCAACGGCGACCGATGATGACCGCCTCCCACCTCTCTCTTCCATCTCTCTCAACTCCGGCATCTTTTTCTACCAAGATCTTTTTCCCACCTCTCTCTTCCAGCCCCTGCCCTACCACCCCCCCCCTCCAAAATTTTTTTTTTAAAAGGCCCCTGCCTACCCCCCCCCCCATCCAGCCCCTGCCCTACCACCCCCACCTACCCCCCCTCCAAAAAAAAAAAATAAAAATTTAAAGACCCCTGCCTACAACCCCCATCCAGCCCCTGCCCTACCCCCCATCCATCCCGCCCTACCACCCCCACCTACCCCCCCACCACCACCACGAAAAAATTTTTTTTTTACTCATTTTGCATACCCCCTACCTACCCCACCCACCCAGCCCTGCCCTACCCCCCACCCCCCCCCCCAAAAAAAAAAAATTTAAAAAGGGTAAATTTGACATTTTATATGCTTTCATTCAATTCCTATAATTTGTATTTTCAAACCAAACATGATTTGCCAAGGAATTGAATGACAATTTCATTCCATTTCGTGCCAACCAAACGAAGGGGTTTGACCAGTTTTTTCCATTCCAATTCCTTCGGGAATTCAATTCCATTGACCATTCCATTCCTTCACTTTTTTTTCCATCGAACCAAACGGCCCCTAATAACTTTTTTTTTCTTCTGTCTTAATGTGCTGCCAACAGGTATTTGGTCGTGAATATGATCTTGACCTCCGACCCCCTCATCCTTGTCAACCACCAATTTCTCCTCTCTTTTTCCTTCCCTCCGTCTACTCCTTCAGATCTCCAACCTCCTGTTCGTCTCTTCAAAAATTTGTTTCAACCTTGGTATTGTATTTGATCGAGTATGAACGGAAATAGTGTATACTCAATAATGGCATTCCCGTTCATGACAAATTGGGATGAAAGATATTAAGTTTTGTTTCTGATGATTCATATATTTTTAGTTTTTTTGCGTGATCAGCAGAGCAGAGACCATTTTATTTATCTCATAATTTTGAATTTTTGTTGAAAAAATTATTAAAAAGTCTTATAAGTTACTTATAAAAGATGAAATAGTTTTATATGTCATTTATAATTAAGATATAAGAGATTAATGTACTCCCTCCGTCCCAGGTGAATGTGGACCAAAATTTTTGGCACACAAATTAAGGAAAAGTAAAAGAGATAAATAGTGAAAGAAGGTGTTTGTGAGTATGAAAAATTAAATAGGAGAGAGAATGAATGGGAGGAATAGTAAGTTGATTGGTATTGTGAGTATAAAAGTAAAGTATGAGAAAGAATGAGTGGGTGAAATAGTAATAATTCTTTGCCATTTTTGGCAATCCACACTCAGTCCACACTCACGTGGGACCAACCAAAAGGAAAACTAATCCACACTCACCGGGGACGGAGGGTGTATAAATCATGGGATTAATTTGTTGTAACTCTTGAATTTATTTTTTGTTGAACAGTTGTTTTATAAGTCAATTAAAAATTAAAAAGAGATGAAAAGTCTTATAAGTTACTTATAAGAGATGAAATAGTTTTATAAGGCAATTATAATTAAGCTATAAGAATTGTAATGTGTAAATTATAAGATTAAAACGTCGTTATTGAATTTTTTTATTTTTTTTAAAAAAAAATTTGTCTTATAAAGTCAATTATAAAAGACGAATTAATTATAAAAGGCAAGTTGGTCTTATAATTCAGCTATAAGAGTTTTAATGTGTAAATTATGAGATTAATTCGTTATTATTATTGAAAATTTTGATTTTTTGATTGAAAAAATTGTCTTATAAATCAATTACAAAAAAAGTAGTCTTAGGTGACGTTTGTTTTTTGTTTCTTCCTCTTATTTGTCTCTGAATGCTTATTCATTCAGATGTGGAGTAATTAAGTTCGTTTGTTTTTTTTCGATTAAGACTTAACTGCCTCTTATTTGCCTCTTATTTTTTAGTGATAGATTTGCCTCTTATTTGCCTCTTATTGTCTCTTATACTATATATATACTCCCTCCGTCCCGCTACAAATCACACACTTTCCTCGTTGGGCATACCGCTACAAATCACTAGGGGTGTAAACGATTCGGTTTAGCTCGGTTTGGGGAAATTTTGGAGCTAAACCGCTAGTATCGGTTTGGAGAAATTCCAAACCGAGCTAAACCACAAAAAACTTCAAACCGAGCTAAGTTAAACCGCCATGGTTCGGTTTAGCTCGGTCTAAACCGCGGTTTGATTATACGGTTCAGACCGTGGTTCAAACCACGGTTCAAACCGCGGTCCAAACCACATTTCAAACCAACAACTTAATTACTTTGAAGACAAATAGCAATCACCAAATAACATTCTTAAAAATATGTTTAGAGTATAATATAAATATACTAGATAAAAATTACAAACCAAAGCAGACGGAGAAAGAGGAGTGAGGGAAGCCGGAGAAGGTGAGACAGAGCCGGCGAAGGTGAGGATCTGGCGATTGGCGAAGGAGATAAGACCGATGTAGACGCCGGAGAAAGAGGGGTGAGGGAAGCAAGGCAGCGCCGCGGAGAAGGTGAGGCAGAGAGCCGGCGAAGGTGAGCTTCCGGCGGATGGAGATGGTGAGGATCTGGCGTGGCGAAGGTGAGGTAGAAGACGGGACGGGAGAGAAAGAATAGAAGTGAAATGAAATGAAATGAAATCTGAATAAGAGTGAGGAGGAGGCGGATGATATCTAATTATCTTATTTAGGGTTTTGAGAAAATGAAGGGTTTAGATTAATTTTATTATGAATGGATGGACAGGATTAAAATTTAAGTTAGCTCGGTTTCATAGCTCGGTTCCATAGCTCGGCTTGATAGCTCGGTTTCATAGCTCGGTTTGACGGTTCGGTTCCATAGCTCGGTTTAACGGCTTCAACGGTTTAGCTCGATTCGGCTCGATTCGGCTTGGTGCACTCAGACCGCAAGCTAAACCGAACCGACCGGTTTGGGAATTTTTCAAACCGAGCTAAACCACATAAAATTAAAAACCGAGCTAAACCACGTGGTTTAGCTCGGTTCGGTCTCAAACCGCGTTTTGAGCTAAACCACTTACACTCCTACAAATCACACACTTCCTAAAATGGCAAAGAATCTTTACTATTTCATCCACTCATTCTCTCTCCTACATTATTTTAATACTCACAACACCGTTATAATTTACTATTCCCTCCACTCATTCTCTCTCCTAAGTTGTCTCCTTCCCATTTTGCCCTTTAAAAAAATTTAATTAAAAAAAAAACACGTGTCCTCGGACACGGGATTTTACTAGTATAAATATATACTCCCTCCGTCCCACAATAATCCGTAAAAAGACCCCTTTTGGGCGTCCCACAATAATCCGCACTTTCCCAAAATGGAAATGGGACTCACTTCTCTCTACTCACAACACTTTTTAAATTTACTATTTTATCCATTCATTCTCTCTCCTATTTTACTTTTACACTCACAACACATTACCTTTATCACTTTTTTCCTTAATCTCCGTGTCTGATCAAAAAGTGTACAGAATTGTGGGACGAAGGGAGTAAGTCAATATAAAAGACAAATAAATCTTATAATTATAATAAGGCCTCTCAGAGAGGGTAAATACTAAATACAGGAAACTAAAAATACAGGAAAGAAGTAAATTATCAAAATACCCTTTTATATACCTAATTTTTTTTTCTCATTCAATTTTACGCCTTTCCATTCTCTCTCTAATCGCTCAGTCTCCCTCTTACGACCCCTACCAGATCCAGTGACCACACCCCACCCTCCTCTCTCTCTCTCTCTCTCTCTCTATCATCTCTCTCTTCTCAAGGCCGCCTTCATTAATTCCGGCGACCACACCCCACTTTCATTCTAAGGAGGAAACGATCTTTAAAAATTGTTTGATTCACCCAATTAAAACAAATTTGAAACGCACAATCAAAGAAGCCCTAATTTGGGAAAATCGAAAAGACTTCACTTCAAATAGGAAGGTCAAGTAACTTACAAAATCCATGTAATCTTAAAGTAAGAAACAATCAGAATTAAGATTTAAGGGTCCGAATTGAATCAATAATAACAATTTCAAATGAGCGTGAATGTAAAAGACAGAGAATCTAGGGGGAGAGAGTACCGAATTGGACGAGGAAGTCAAAGAGGCGACGGACATTGAGGGAAATGTGAGAGATGAACTCGCGATTTTCCCGGTCGGTCTGAACTGCTATTCCTACGTTCACGGCATTTGTTATTCACATCTCGTGTGAGTTCACACGAGATGAGTCTCATATGAACTTACACGAGATGTGTCTCGTGTGAACTCACACGAGACTCATCTCGTGCTCACACGAGATGTGTCTCGTGTGATTTCACACGAGATGAATCTCCTGTGAGTTCACATGAGATGTGTCTCGTGTATACTTACACGAGACGGACAAGGGCATTGTTGAAATATTTCGTTCCATGTATACTCCCTCCGTCCCACCTTAGTGTAGACTAAAGTGGTGGGCACAATAACTAAGGAATATTATTAAGATAATGAAAATGTGTGATAGAAAATGAAGAGAGAGAATGAGTGGAGTGAATAGTAGGTTGGTTAAATAAATTGTATGATGAAAAATGAAGAGAGAGAATGAGTGGGTGGGATAAGAAAAATAAAAAATAATAAAAAACTTTCTAATTTTGACAGTCTACACTAAGATGGGACGGACGAAAAAAAAAAAAAGTCTACACTACACTATTGTGTGAAGGAGGGAGTATATCGTTTCTGTATTTAATTTTATCCCAGAGAGAGAGAGAGAGAGAGAGAGAGAGAGAGAGAGAGAGAGAGAGAGAGAGAGGAGATAGTGGTTCATAATTAATTGCTATATTTCCGGTACATCCCTATTAAAATAAAAAGATATGTTTTTTATTTATTTATTTTACAAAACGATATTAATTTATGGAGCTAATCAAGGCTCAGATCTTATTCACCTCAATTTCTTCCACGCTATTGCAATCTTGAAATCAATCAATATCCAAATTCATCAAATTTCATTCCATAACAAAATATTGTACTACATCTGAATTCAGAACCTTATCTGAAAGCCCTAATTAGTACAATCACATTAGAAATACTAACCCTATAACCACCATTTTTTACAACAATCGGAAACTTCTTAAACCGCCGAATCCGTACAGAGTCCTTCCCTGCCTCTTCAAAGCATAAACGACGTCCATCGCCGTCACCGTCTTTCTCCTGGCGTGTTCGGTGTACGTCACCGCATCTCTAATCACGTTTTCCAAAAAGATCTTGAGGACGCCGCGGGTTTCCTCGTAGATGAGACCGCTGATCCTCTTCACTCCGCCTCAGGGGCGGATCCAGAGGGCAGGTGGGGGCACTCGCCTCCCCCCCCCAGCGGCGGAAATGCAGTGGAATTTTTTTTTTTTTTGCCCCCACCATATTTTTGTTATATATGTATATATATAATTAACTTCAAGATTAACACCAGTGAGTGGTGTGGTTCAGTGGTAGAAGGGGTGAAGTTAAAGCCTTTGGTGTTTCCTTTCAAATTCATGTTCAAACCCTGCTACCTACATTTTCAATTAATTTTGTCTTCCATCTTTGCTATTCTTTCTCTTAACAGTTTTGTTTTTCTCTTTCTCCTAATTTTCTCACATTTTTTCAATCTTAATTAATTCGTTAGGCTTTTCCCATTTTTTTTGTTTTAGGTCTTTCTTCCTATGAAATACATTACTCCCTCCGTCCCACGTTAGTTGAGACTAACTTTTTGGGCACACCAATTAAGAAAAAGTAAGTGAGAGAAAAAGTGAAAGAAAATGTTTGAGTATGAAGAATTAAATAGGAGAGAGAATGAGTGAGAGGAATAGTTAGGAGAGAGAATGTTGTGAGTGTAAAAGTGAAATAGGAGAGAGAATGAGTGGGGTAAATAGTGAAGATTCCTTTGCCATTTTGTGCAGTCTCAACTAACGTGGGACGGCCCAAAAGGGAAAGAAGTCTCAACTAACGTGGGACGGAGGGAGTATATTTCATGGATCCGACCCATTTTTTACTTGTCCGACTCGAAAAAAAATTTTCGGGGGCGCTGCCCCCGAATCCCCGTGTAATCTTGCCCCCCCCCTCGGCCCATTCCTGGCTCCGCCTCTTCTCGCCAGACGGCAAATCGCCGGCTTCGTAATCCCCTGAATGTTGTCCCGGAGCACCTTACGGTGACGTTTTGCTCCTCCCTTTCCCAATCCTTTGCCTCCATTTCCTCTTCCCGACATTTTCACAGATGAGGGAAGATCGAATTGAAATGTAAAGTACTTTGAAATGGCATGAAGTGAACGTGGGAGGGAGGGCTTTAAAAAGCATAATCTGGGAGGATGATGGCCGTTGGATTCGTACGGATAATCGACGGTTGATAATGGGAATCTCTGTGATCAGCAATTTTATGGGTTTAAGCCGTAGATAGAAAATAAATTGACGGTGGATAAGGCGAATCCTGGTCATTGTTGTGATAGGGGTGGACTCCTTTGGATCTGAATTTCAAATTTAATTTTTTCTTTTTTTAGAGATAAATTTGAAATTTTCAAGTTGTGGAAAAATTAACCCAATCAACATTTTAACCATTGAACTTTGATAAGTTTCCCTTTTAACCATTTTTATATTTTAATTTTTATTTTTTAATATTTTTAACCAATATACTTAAAATACACGTTCGATTTGTCAAGATATCCTAACTTTATCAAAAAATGTTAGATAAAACAGAATTTAACTTCATCCAAAGATCTTAAATTTTCTATTTCATCGTTCCTATTTTAAGGTTCTTACTTTCCTTTTTAGTCTGTCTCAATTTAAGATTATTAGTTGTTTTATTATCTAAACTATGTAATGAGACCTACTTGTCATTTTTACAACAAAAACTTCCTACCGACTTTCTCTCTCCAACTTTACTTTTCATACTAACAATATTTATTTTTTCTTAATCCCCGTGGCCAAAATCTCACAAAAAATGCGTTTTTCCTCAAGTTTAAAAAAAACGTGTTTTTAGAAGACGTCGACTCTTCCCCTCGCTTGCGGCGCCCAACTGGCACGGAAACGATCTGAGAGTTGCTTCAATCTCATAGTTTGTATTCCTAACAAATTAACGTAACAATCATCAGAATGGAAACAAATTAAATTAGGATAAGAAATCGAAAAAACACGCACGACGACCTCTGGCCATTGTCGTCGATTGCCGTCGCCGACGGTGTTGCTTATGGATCTAATTCAAAGAAGAAGTAAATTAGTTTTGTTGGTGCAAAATTGTGTGTGCTAGTATGTGTAATTTTCTTCTCTATTTCTGCTATGGTAATCATGGATTTGAGAATGAGGGCAAGACCTTCGCAAAACATTAATCTATCTGAGCTTTTTGTTCCATGTGATCTATTTTTGTTTGATGAAAAATTATATATTAGGAGGTAGGGGCGAGTGAAGGATAGCATTTAAGAGAGCCAGCAGTTGTCTAAATAATTGCCAGGGTTATGGTAAAAATGTATCAGTGCACGTCTAAAAAAGTGTCAGTTAAAAACTCTCTTTGTTCAGAAACTCAATGTCAGTGCATTTGTAACAAAGTGCCAGTGCATATGCAACAAAGTGCCAGTGTTAGTGTAAAAGAGTGTCATTGTAAAGAGTGACAAGCATCCAAGGATGGGCACGATCGCTCCATTTGTCCAGAAACTCAGTGCCAGTGCATGTGTAACAAAGTGTCAGTGTTAGTGTAAAAGAGTGACAGTGTGAAGAGTGCTAGTGCATGTATATTAAAGTGCCAGTGTAAAAAGCGCCAGTGCCAATTTAACAAAGTGTCAGTGTACTGGCACTTTGTTAAACTGGCACTGACACTTTTTACACTGGCATTTTGTTACACATGCACTGGCACTTTATTTATACTGGCACTTTGTTAAACTGGTACTGAAACTTTTTTACACTGGCACTTTGTTACACATGCTGGTGAATGTGGGAATCATTCTGGGGGCAAGTCGCTATCCTCCAAAACCCTCAAAACCGTATACTACTGGTTGACAATGAGACAAGACGCAATGGATTTCACCTTAAAATGTGACGCATGCCAGAGACATAGTAACATCCTACATCAGCCCGCAGAACCCCTACATCCTGTACTTTCATCTTGGCCTTTCATGCAGTGGGGGCGCGGACATAGTTGGTAAGTTACCGAAAGCTCCAGGAGGAAGAGTGTTCATGTTGGCCATGACAGACTATTTTTCTAAATGGATCGAGGCAGAGGCGTATGTACAAGTGAGAGTCAAGGAGGTCATCTCGTTCTTAAAGAAAAACATCTTGAGAAGATTTGGCGTTCCTTCAGAGGTCATTTGTGACAACGGTTCCCAATTTATCAGCAAAAAGACCAGGGATTTATGTTCAAGATGAGGGATCAAATCGATAACCTCAACCCCTGTGCATCCTCAAGCTAACGGTCAAGCTGAGTCAAGCAACAAGTTGATCATCAACAATCTGAAGAAACGTTTGGATCAGAAAAGAGGAAGATGGGCTAATGAAATACCACTTGTATTATGGGCTGACAGGACAACGTCAAAAAATGCTACGGGACAGACACCTTACTCTTTGGTATTTGGCACTGAAGCTGTACTCTCTATAGAGGTAACAATCCCGACCGCAAGATATGGATTGTTGACTTCAGGCGACAACAATCACCTCATGGCTCAGGATTTGGATACCATAGATGAACTTAGAGACATAGTCAAGATTAGAATGGCCGCCTATCAACAAAGGATAGCCATATCGTACAACAGAAATGTGAGGATAAGACGTTTCCAGGCTGTAGACATGGTGTTGAGTAAGGTGTTCCAAAATACTAAAGAATTAAATGCAGGAAAATTGGCTCCAAAATGGGAAGGCCCTTACCTCATTGACGCTGAAGTCGGAAAAGGAGCCTATTGGTTATCTACCCCAGATGGCGTCAGAATACCCAGGAGCTGGAACGCCATACATCTTAAACATTATTACATGTAAGTTAAAATTTGTTAAAATTTTAACGCCAAGGTACATTTCTCTTCTCGAATCTTGTTTCAATTTTTATTTTCTCTTATTCGACTCAAACCCTCACTAACTTAAGCATCGGAGAGGTGTTAGCTAAGCTAACACTCAACCCTAACATGTTCCTGTGTTGCAAGATGGAAATCTCTCAGCCTTGGATAAACGACATCAGGAGCAATATGTTAAACGCTTGGAAGTATTAAGCTTTTCTTGATGACATAAGGTACACAATCTATTCGAACGCTAAAAGCCATATACAACATACATGGAAAAAACTACGATTGTATTATCGCCTGGGCGCACGATTTGCACACCTGATTTAAAGGGGAAGGCCTCATTCATATTGCTATATGAATCGCGTCTTCCATCTTTAAATTAAGTTGGGAAACTAAGGTTTGTGACATTATACATGTCATCTAAAGATCAACTGGTTAAAACATCATAGCATGTTATCTTTACTTACTAGTCACAACATTGTTACATGTTGTCTTTTCAAATTGGTTATAACATTGACATGTTATCCAAGGTCATGTGGTTGTAACATCTACATGTTATCAACGAACAAAAAGAAGAGCTCATTATAAAGAAAAAATGATCCAAGCATCACTAAACTTAAAAATATCATAGAAAAAAGGCAAAAAATGCCCTGCGAATCCAAGATGTTGAACCTACCCAACATCTCCAAAAACCAATGTACTGACTCTTACGAGTCTATTACAAACCAAAAAATATTTCATGAGGACACACCCTCACCAAATTAATTGTTTTGGGAAAGAAAACGCATACCATCCTTCAAGAGAATCTCATTCTGTATTACTATCTTGAGCATCTTTATCCCAATCGATTTTCTCTTGAGCCTTGGAAGTTACCTCACCCGTCTTTTCGTCAATAATCCTTTGTAAAGCTGCATTTTCCTCTTCCAAATTCCAGTTCGTATGTTCTCCTGCCCGATATTCCTTGATCATTTGGATTCTTGCCTCAAAAACTGACTTCGCGGTTTCGTTCATCATGTCATCACGAAGCATCTCCATCTCCTTCGCATGTCTCTTACCAGCATTAGCAAGTCTGACAACCCATCTTGAAATTTCCTCATCCTTATCCTTAACTTCTTCTCTCTTCTCTTTCAGTAGCTTAAAAGCATCCCTTAGATCTTTCTCATATTCAGCCCTATCCATATCTAGAGTGTCGCACTTTACTTTCCACGTCCTGATCTCCTTGGACATCATCTTAGCAATCATTATCGCATATCATAAAAAATAACCGTATCAATCAAGAGCATGGAAGGATATTCCAGTAAAAACCAAAATAACCTATTACCTGATTTACTAAAACTTCTTCACTCTTCGTTTCCTTTTCTTGGTCACTCCTCTTTCTTTTCAATATAGCCATGTTGTCCGTCTCAGGTAAACTCCCATCTATCTTCTTCTTATCCTTATACCTGGCCACGATATCATTCACTGTAAAGCCGGATCGAGTCACTACAAAGATGAATGTCAAAAATGTTAGCACAAGCAGAAGACAAAGGAATTCCCCGGAAAAAATTAAAATGAGAAATACTTACTGGAGAGATTTTTGGAAGGGGAATACGGATGAACTTGCACTCTAGGTAAAGATTGAAGAAAACCGCACCTTCGAGGGATAATATTGATGTGAAAAGGAAAGATTTACCGTAATATAGGGGAATGCCCAGCTTGGAAGGGATTCGAAGGGATTTTTTGCTACTATTAAAGCCCTCCGAGAGAAGAGCGGTTATAGACTTCTACACTTACTATAACTCTACAACTTCCATTCAACCGTCACAAACCTACTATATCAATAACTCCTTAGAAGATACGAGGGCACACTTGGAAAAACATTAAGTCTTTCCGTATTTAGCCTGGAAAGTCTCAATATTTTGGGGGCAATTGTTTCACCCTAAAAATTTCACTCAGCATGTTCTACATCTTGATCATCCACCTTGAGGTAACGTCTTGATTTACATCTTGGACTAACGCCTTGAAATTATTTGTTGTATACTTCCTATATTTCAGGAACAGAGTTATGGATAATAATCTACCTTCATGACCGTTTGGGACTCAGTCAAATGACGCCATAACAGCCCTGTCATCAACCAAAGGAGTAACGACTGCCTATCATCAACCAAAAGCGAGATTCTAGGCGAAAGGAGGGGGATTACATTTATGTTGTTAATTCCGTTATCTTTTCAAATATATAAACCCTCTAGAATGCACATGTATTCACGTTACACACTCTCCTCTACACTCATATTGCACTCTGGTACTCAAAACAAAGAATATCAATAAACTTTTTCTTGGCTAAGGTAGGCTTTTCCTAAAGCCTCCCGAGGTTTTTTCCTGCGAACGATTGTTCAAAGGTTTTCCTCGTTACATCCTCGTGTTCATCTTGGTTTGCGAATTATATTCCATTTGTGCCCAACATCCTTGATAGATAAATTTAATTGTTGAAGAAGTGACCTTTGACATTTGCTGATAGTAATATTTCATAGCAATTAGTTTCAATTTAAATTATTATGCTTTTTTAGCTGAAAAATTTATTCTTTTTTGTATGAGAAGTTGATTTTTGATTTGATAATAGTTGGTAATTGACACTATTTGTGCAATTGTATGTGTTGATGAAGAGGTATGAGTTTGAGAGATTGGGGGCCCACTGAATTATGTATCTCAAATTGATGATTTTACCAATTTCTTGTGTAACTTTCCCATTGGACGTAAATCTGAGGTTCCACATTTGTTTATCACTTTTAGTAAGTTTATTTCCACTCAATTTGAGCGTGTCATTAAATGTTTTCAATGTGACAATGGAAGGGAATTTGATAATGAGCAATTTAAATCCTTTTTTCGTGCCAATGGTCTTTCTTTTCGACTCTCATGCCCACATACATCTCTTCAAAATGGCAAAGTCGAATGAAAGATCCGAACTATAAATAATTTAGTTAGCACACTTCTTGCTCATGCCCCATTACCTTTTTCTTTTTGGGATCATGTGTTGGCGATGGCCACGTACCTCCTTAACATCATCCCTAATAAAGGTCTCATGAATATGTCCCCCACTCAATGGTTATATCACATAAATCCCTCTTATAAACATCTACGAGTTTTCGGGTGTTTGTGTTTTCCTCTTGCTCCCTCCACCATAATCCATAAATTACATCCTCGTTCTACTCCATGTGTTTTCTTGGGATACCCACAAAATCATAGGGGATACAAATGTTATGACCTTTCAACCCATAAAATTATTATTTCCCGTCACGTTGTTTTTTACGAACACACTTTTCCTTTTGCCACAAATTATCGCCTCCCAAGTGTGACCCAATTTTCTCTCAGAATTCTTCTTCGGATCAGCGATTTAATCCATTGTTGTTTCCTTTAGTTGATGGCTCGGCCCATTCTGCCTCTTTCCCTAACCGGCCTAATCCTTATACTCTTGGGACCCCACTAGGCCAAGAGACAACAAACCATCCTCAAGCCCAGTTCGGTCAGTCATCAAATCAGGCCACCACTTCTTCCTCTTCCAACCCATATAATTTGGGCTCCTCCGGTCTCACTAGCCCGCCTCCATCTGACCCTCATCTGACAGCTTTTATACCTCAGTCAAACACCTCTACCACTACAGTTTCATCTCCTCCTATCCACACCATTACCACTAGAAGTATGAGCGGTATTTTTAAACCCAAGCATCAATTTAATTTATTATCATCTTACTCCCCGTCTCCTCTTCCATCCAACCCTATAATAGCGTTGTCAGACCCAAATTGGAAATTAGCAATGGAAGATGAATTTGATGCTCTAATTAAAAATAAGACGTGGGAACTTGTGCCCCACCCCCTAATGTGAATATTATTCGTTGTATATGGATTAGTCTCACAAGAAAAATTCTGATGGTTTTGTTTAGAGGCATAAGGCCCGTCTTGTAGGTGATGGCAGGTCACAACAAGTGGAAGTAGATTGTGCTAAGACTTTTAGCCCGGTTGTCAAGCCGGCCATAATTCGCACTGTACTGAGTATAGCATTGGCACATTTATGGTTTATCCACCGTTTAGACGTAAAGAATGCATTCTTGCATGGTGAGTTACGGTAGACAGTTTATATCCACCTATGGGGTTTCGTGATCGTAATTATCCAGATCATGTATGTTTGCTCAATAATTCTCTGTACGACCTTAAGCAGGCCCCTCGGGCATGGTACAAGAGATTTGCTGATTTTGTATTTTCTATGGGATTCCATCATAGTCGGTCGGATCATTCTTTGTTCGAGTACAAACATGGACACACCACTGCATATCTTCTTCTTTATGTCGATGACATAATCCTTGTCACTTCATCAGATCAACTCCGAAAGCAAATTATGGTCACTCTAGCTTCGAAATTTGCAATGAAGGATCTCGGGGTTCTACATTACTTCTTGGGTATTGCGGTGACACATACTAATGGGGGGTTTGTTTTTATGTCAACGCAAGCATGCAGAAGAGATTCGGGAACGAGCTGGCATGTCCTCGTGCAAGCCGTCCCATACCCTAGTTGACACTCAGGCAAAATTGGGCAGTTCAAGTGATGTATATGATAATTCGACTCACTATCGTAGTCTCGATGGGGCACTTCAATATTTAACATTTACACGACCAGATATCATTTATGCGGTACAACAGATATGTCTTCACATGCATGATCCGAGGGTGGAGCACATGGCAGCTCTTAAGCGGATTTTGCGGTATCTTCGTGGCACAATTGATTTGGGACTACATTTGTCCAAATTTTCATGCTCCTCTCTGACAGCCTTCACGGACGCTGATTGGGGAGGATGTCCGGTTACCCGCCGTTCTACATCTGGATATTGTGTTTTTTGGGAGACAATTTAATTTCTTGGTCTTCTAAATGGCAACCCACGTTGTCCCGCTCCAGTACCGAGGTCAAATACCATGGTGTTGCAAATGTTGTGGCCGAGTCTTGTTGGATTCGAAACTTACTTCTTGAACTTTATCTTCCTCTTTCGAAAGCTACCTTGGTGTATTGTGATAATATAAGTGCAATCTACTTATCCGGCAATCCAGTCCAACACCAACGAACAAAACACATTGAGCTGGATATCTTGTTTGTTCGTGAGAAGGTAGAAAAAGGCCAAGTTCGAGTGCTACATGTTTCATCCCGGTATCAAATAGCTGATATTTTTACTAAGGGACTTTCACGCGTACTTTTTCTTGATTTTCGGGACAGTCTAAGCATCTGGCCTCCTCCCGCTCTCTGACTGAGGGGGTATGATAGAATATAGTATGATTATGTATATCTTTTGTAACAATATAGTTGATTTGTATATCCCGTAATTAGAGTAGGAAGATGTCCTAATTAGAGAAGGAGTCAGCCTTTAGATCCTAAATTATAGGAATAGGACTTTGTATATATTGGTGTACCAAACTCAATGAAAGTCACGGATTCATATTCCTTTAGTTCATTTTTTTTAAAAAAAAATCACCTACTTCAAAATATGAGGGTCCCGATTGAAAAGTTCGCTACTGGCCCTTGGACGGAGGGAGTGAGGGGTATCTACAGGAATCAAGCTATCCTAATGGAGGGAGTGAGGGGTATCTACAGGAATCAAGCTATCCTAATGAAGTACATTTAAAACTATGAGAATGCAGGAATCTTCAAGGCTTCAATGCATAACAAATAAAATAAATAAAAGAATAAATACACAAGATTTCTTTTATCAACGCTTCAATATTTTCGAATAACAAGTTATTAATAATTCCTTTTAATTGAGATTGAGGATGCAAAGCAAGTTTACGAGTGTAATGATAAATACAGAATGGGATTTCTTACAGCGAAAAGATCGCTTGACGGATTTGAGTTTTATCATGGAGCAAGAGATGAAACATTTTCACGGAAGACACTGCTCTCATACGAATATGTAAGATAATAATTATATGCAAATGCGTCATTTATTAGAGCTTTGTTAAGAAAAAAAAAACACCGAGGAAGAGGAAAAGGAAAATGAAATATAAATTTGAAAAAACAAGATAAGGAATATGCCGTATACTGTATACTGTTCTTCACATTATTTGACATATAGTTCAAAATTGCTTACAGCAAGGGCGAATTAGCAGCAAAAGTCATGTTTGAGTAGCATTAGATTTTTTACGAATTGAAAATAAGTGTAAAAACTCCCTCCGTTTCTAAATAAATCTCATTTGACGTTTCAATATTTTTAGCTAGGGAATGTGCTTTCGTAACTTGTGTGTTGCTTGTATGTACAAGGGTAAAATTGCACAAAATTTATTTCCTTATTTAGAAATGCGATATTTATTTTGAAAAAATCAAAAAGGAAAATGAGATGTTTATTACGGGATGAAAAAGAGTCTGATATGAGTTACAAAGGGGAAAAAGCTGCATTTTGACCAAATTAGAATTTGAAACATTAAAACAATTTTCTATATACTATATAGAAATGCCAAAAAGTTTTAGAAAGGTTTTTAAAAAGGGGAGATTTATTTCCTATAACTTTTGTGCGATATCGGTGCTAAGGAGAGTGACCCATGAACTTTATATATATATATATTATAGGCAAGGTTTGTCAATTTTCGAGTTGAAATAATATCTCTAATACTGACCTTTTCTTTTCTTTTCTTTTGGCTGAAGATTTATTTGTAACGGTAGTACGTATTTAAATTCAGAGCAACCGGGGAAATCAAGCAAGTACTAATTAACTGTATATTGTATTTAAATTCAGAGCAACCGGGGAAATCAAGCAAGTGCTAATTAACTGTATATTCTAATAATTGTTTTAAGAAAATTTGTTGGCCATTAAAAACAAATGAAATGGCAGGCCAACTGAAGTTGTTGCTTCCGTATTCGATGCCCTGTGGAGAGCAACTCTTAATGCTAAAAAGTCGGGAAGATTTAAGTCAACCTTCCAACAACTTGAGGTAACTATATTAGCTATCAAACCAACATTTGATGATAAAGAGAGGCTTGGTAAAGAGCTGATGCGCCGTAGCAGATGGACGGCCTTTATGGTTGATGGGATGAAAGATGGGACGGAGCTAATCCTCACGAGCTCGAAATTCGGGCAATGGGAGTTTTACAACAAGTATGTTTACAAGAAAAAGTTGAAGGAATTTGATCAATGGCTTAGGTGGTTTTTCTGGAGTGAAATGCTTGTAAATAGAATGGAATAGAAATATTATAGACTACAGATGAAATTTGGTGCAGAAGAAATAACTAAAAAATGTGGCATATCCATGAATAGATAATAAGTTAGTATTTACATTCTAAAGATCAATATGTTGTGCAATCGCAGCGGAAGCAAGAACACAAAACTCAAGAACACACACAAGCAATTAATCAGGAAATCGAAGAAGAAAGAGAAGAGATTAATTTTGGGATTTTAAAGCCTCCGTTTCTGTTTATTATTATGTGCAAATTCTGTTCCAAGACTTACTAGGTTACAGGCGAGTATATATATGTATTCCACAAACCTAGCCCTACTTAGATAACAAACCAACAGAAACCCACGGCCCAAAAAACCCCCCAGCTTGAGGCGCACGCCTCAAGCCCACCATGCGCCCGCCTGGACTATGTGCAATGCCAGGTACACCCACGGAGTATGAAGCGCCCGCCTCGGCCTTGCTGATGCGGCCGCCTGGCGCAGCTCCAAACCAAGCCTCACCTTCGGCCTCCCAAGCGCCCGCCAAGCCATGCCCCAAGCGCCCGCCTCAAACCAAGGCTGCAAAGCTCCATCTTCTGTCTTCCATGCGCACGCCACACTCAGTATGGGGCGCTCGCCTCAAGCCAAAAGACCCAGCCTACAAAAAAAAACGAGCCACATCCAACAATCTCCACCTTGGCGAGTGTTTACCCAAACCAACAGAAGATACATGGAACCAGCTCGAACCTCCCCATCTCTAACAGCTTGAAATGTGCAACAAGTCCAAACAATGCTTGAACTTGTCAGTAGTAACCGGCTTCGTCAACATATCCGCGGCATTCTCCGTAGTGTGAACCTTCTCTAGCACCACCTCACCCATATCGATCAACTCCCGAATCTTGTGAAACCGAACATCAATGTGCTTCGACCGTTGATGATAAATGTGATTCTTTGCTAGAAATATCGCGCTTTGACTGTCACAAAGCAACTTCACTCCACCTTGCTCAATGCCTAACTCGTTGACCAAACCCCGAAGCCATAAGGCCTCCTTTACAGCTTCAACCGCTGCCATATACTCCGCTTCCGTTGTAGACAAAGCAATGATAGATTGGATCATAGATCTCCAACATATGGGTCCACCACCAAGAGTAAACGCATAACCCGTAGTCGACCTTCTTCGATCCAAATCACCCGCATAATCAGAATCAACATACCCCACAACAGAAAGCTCCTCACTCTTACCTCCAAACATGATGCCGTAATCCATAGTGCTCTTCAAATATCTGAGAATCCACTTGACTGCTTCCCAATGTTGTTTGCCCGGATTCGCCATATACTTGCTAACCACACTAATGGCTTGCGCCAAATCTGGCCTCGTGCAAACCATAGCATACATGAGACATCCCACTGCGCTTACATAGGGAACCTTTGACATCCTCTGAATTTCTTCGGTCGAACTCGGGGAATCTGAGGCAGATAAGCTAAAATGACTCGCCAATGGTGTCTTCACAGGTTTTGCATCCCGCATATTGAACCTCTCCAACACCTTCTCCACATATCCGGCTTGAGACAACCACAATCTCCTAGATTTTCTGTCTCGACGAATCTCCATCCCAAGAATCTTCTTGGCTTCCCCCAAATCCTTCATGTCAAACTCTCTACTCAACAAGGCCTTCAACTGATCGACCTCGTTCTTACTCCTACCCGCGATAAGCATATCATCCACATACGATGAGAAAAATACAAGAACCATCATCAAGGCTCTTCACATAAACGCAAAGAATCATACTCACAACGCTTGTAGCCAATACGTACCATGTAGGAGTCAAACCTCGTATACATTGCCTCGGAGCGCCTTCACCCATAAAGTGACTTCTTCAATCTACAAACCAAACGCTCCTGCCCGGGCTCCGTGAACCCATGTGGTTGCTCCATGAAAATCTGCTCATCCAACTCACCATGTAGAAACGCAGTTTTCACATCCATCTGCTCCAACACCAAATCATAGTGCGCTACAAGACCCAACACAATTCGAATGGAAGTATGTCTCACAACAGGCGAAAAAATCTCATTATAATCCACCCCCTCTCGCTGCGAATACCCCTTTGCTACCAAACGAGCCTTGAACTTTTCCCCCTCTTTTTCTGATACTGCCTCCTTGCGCTTGAAGATCCACTTGCAACCAATAGCACGCTTTCCCTTAGGAAGCTCCACCAAATCCCATGTATCATTCTTGTAAAGAGAAGAGATTAATTTTGGGATTTTAAAGCCTCCGTTTCTGTTTATTATTATGTGCAAATTCTGTTCCAAGACTTACTAGGTTACAGGTGAGTATATATATGTATTCCACAAACCTAGCCCTACTTAGATAACAAACCAACAGAAATCCACGGCCCAAAAAACCCCCCAGCTTGAGGCGCACGCCTCAAGCCCACCATGCGCCCGCCTGGACTATGTGCAATGCCAGGTACACCCACGGAGTATGAAGCGCCCGCCTCGGCCTTGCTGATGCGGCCGCCTGGCACAGCTCCAAACCAAGCCTCACCTTCGGCCTCCCAAGCGCCCGCCAAGCCATGCCCCAAGCGCCCGCCTCAAACCAAGGTTGCAAAGCTCCATCTTCTGTCTTCCATGCGCACGCCACACTCAGTATGGGGCGCTCGCCTCAAGCCAAAAGACCCAGCCTACAAAAAAAAAACGATCCACATCCAACACAATAATTTACAAGCAACAGCTGCATTCAGCAATGCATTTTTCATTTTGCTGAGTCTCTGCAGAAATTGGAATAGAGATATTCCCATTTCTGTATATGCTAGGGGTGTAAGTGGTTTAGCTCAAACCGCGGTTTGAGACCGAACCGAGCTAAACCACGTTGTTTTTAATTTTATGTGGTTTAGCTCGGCTTGAAAAATTCCCAAACCGGTCGGTTCGGTTTAGCTTGCGGTCTGAGTGCACCAAGCCGAATCGAGCCGAACCGAGCTAAACCGTTGAAGCCGTTAAACCGAGCTATGAAATCGAACCGTCAAACCGAGCTATGAAACCGAGCTATCAAGCCGAGCTATGGAATTACTTAGGCAGAAAAATTGCTCCTCCTAACGGCTACTCTTTGTTTAGACATTGATCTCTGTTTGTTATTAAAAAGTCTTTCTTGATGATCCATTAATCCTGATTGTGTTTGTATGCATTTGTACTTTTGGTTTAATTTGTGCTTTTTACTATTCCTGGGGGTTGACATATGCCTGATTCATTTCTATTTTTAATCCGTTAAGTTTCATAAAAGCTGAGTTTGGTTTTAGTTTTTCTTTTATTTTGTTAATGTAAAGTTCTTCTTGAGTTACTTGTGTTTATTCTTGCGTAGGAAAAACTGAACGAGAAGAAGCCGGTTCTGACCGATTCACTCACTCAAACTCTTCGAACCATGCACCAGAATGGCTGCTTAACTGTTGTTGATATTGTTGAAGGCATGTTACTCTATAACTTAAGCTTGAACCTAGATAATGCATTGGCAATCTCTTGTGGCTGATTATCCCTGAGAATTAAGAATAACGCTCTAGCCATTAGAGAGAAGACATAACAACGTTTACCCGTTAGAACACCCCCCCCATCCAACCACCCTTTCACGTAGTTGTAGCACTAGTACTCTAAACATATTTTTAAGAATGTTATTTGGTGATTGCTATTTGTCTTCAAAGTAATTAAGTTGTTGGTTTGAAATGTGGTTTGGACCGCAGTTTGAACCGTGGTTTGAACCGAGGTCTGAACCGTATAATCAAACCGCGGTTTAGACCGAGCTAAACCGAACCATGGCGGTTTAGCTTAGCTCGGTTTGAAATTTTTTGTGGTTTAGCTCGGTTTGGAATTTCTCCAAACCGATACTAGCGGTTTAGCTCCAAAATTTCCCCAAACCGAGCTAAACCGAACCGTTTACACCCCTAGTATATGCTAAACCAATCGTTGGCAGACGAAGATTGAACATAATTCTTCAAATTTTTATATGCTATATCCGGTCCGACCAATTTCAAATTAGACAAGTTTCTATTTTGAGCGTTCCACAAAATTTAGCCTAAAATGGGAAGTCTTTAATGTTAGTTAATCAATAGGGCACACTTGCTATAATCATAACAACAATCCCTTTTACTATTTTCTATCCTGATTTCTTTCTGTAAACATTACTCCTTCCGTCCCGTTCGAAAGGGCACTTTTGGTCAACGGCAGTAAACTTTGACCCAAACATTAATGCAAATCTAATCATTATATTTAAATTTTAAAAATTGTTATTGATAAATCATTAAATGGTTTATGAAAAACAATTTTTAGAATTTCAATAAGATGATTAGATTTGCATTAATGTTTGGGTCAAAATTGACTGTTGTTGACTAAAAATGCCCTTTCGAATGGGACGGAGGGAGTACATCTTAATATTTTAGGTACAATTTTTCTTAAATTCGGGAGCTGCACAGGCAGGTACCTGCGGGGTTCCCAAGGGACAGTCTCGTTGACATTTTAGTGGTGTGCCAATTTTAAAATGTTACTCCCTCCGTCCCAATCTAAATGTCCAAAAATGGGTTCGGTGCGGGAATTAAGAAAAGTGAGGTAAGAAAGAGAAAAAGTAAGGTAGGAAAGAGAAAAAGTTTAAATGTTGTGAGTATGAAAAATTAAATAGGAGAGAGAATGAGTGGGAGGAATAGTTAGGAGAGAGAATGTTGTGAGTGTAAAAGTAAAGTAGGAGAGAGAATAAGTGGGTGGAATAGTGAAAAAAAGTTTCCTTTTTTGGAAATGAGACATTTTCAATGGGACGCCCGAAAAGGAAAGTTTGGACATTTAGATTGGGACGGAGGGAGTATAATTTTCCTTGCAGGAAACTAAAGAGAAGATGGGTGTGTCAAAACTCTGCGGAATTAAATAAACTATTTTTGGACAAAATAATAGAGGGGTAGTTGAATATTTGCTGTACACATGTTGCACCGCTTCCTTGCAAATAAAAAAAAATGTGCACTAATTGACTTCGCTTATATTTTAATGCGGAGGAGGAAAAGATTAGTAAAATAATAAATAAAATATAATTTGACAAGTCAAACCTTTTAATACGCTTTATATTCTTGAAACTGCGCATCGATAATTGTATCCTTGAAAGTAGATGAACAGACTTGGCATCACGTTCACTTTACAAGAAGCTAAGTTGAAGACTTCTCCAAAATTAGAGTACATGGTTAATTGATTTAGTTGTTTTTAGAATAGTAATCACAATATATAAGTGTGAAGATGGAGTTGTACAGATGGGCGATCGCTCAGTCTTAGTGGGCGATTGTCCAGCCCTAAATTTCAACGATGCTGAAAAGTCTGTATAAGTGGGCGACCGCCCAGGATCAAATTCAAACAACGCCAAAACCTCTGTACAAGTGGGCGATCGCCCAAATCAAGTGGGCGACCGCCCAGGACCGTAATCTGGCGTGATTTGTTTTCTTAATTTCGTTTGTTTCCTTTTCCTGTTTAGCCTAGTTTTATTTCTCCTAATTAGAACAGAACTCCTTTTTCCAGTTTTTCATTGTAACATATATATTCTTGATTGATCAATAAGAATTTCAAGTTTTGAAAAAATCCTAAATTAATTTCCTACATGGTATCAGAGCGGCATCATACACAAGTCTAAATTAATGGCGAGGAACGATGCTATCATCGATAGTCCTCCTAAAATCAAATATAATTCTCCCTTTCACCTAGGTCCTTAGGATAGGTCAGACGATTTTATTACTCCTTCTGCTGCTTCATCTTCATCGTTCACAGCTGAGCGATGAAAGCCTGCATTGGTAATTCTCAAATCTTAAATAATCACCTCCATGGTAAGTTTGATGCAACTTCATGGATTATTGATACATGTGCTTCAAATCATATAACTGGAAACGCCTCGTGTCTCCTTAATTCTCGGACTATACCGGCATGTCCAGTCGGTTTACCTAATAGGTCTTCTGTGTTGGCTCATACAACGGGATCCGTTCGTCTGACGCACACCATTACCCTCTCTCATGTCCTATTTATTCCAAACATAAGCTGCAACTTAATTTCAGTTTCTCAATTTTCTGACGATATTCACTTCACTGTCCAATTTAATTCCTCTATGTGTGCTATACAGGACCTATCAAGGAACCTGATTGGAGTAGGTGTTAGGCGGGATGGACTCTACTACCTTCGCGGCACATCTTCTGCATTTAGTGTTTCTGTTACCGAATCGCCTTCCTTGTTGGAGTTGTGGCATAATCGCTTGGGGCACCCCTCCGAGAATGTGGTAAAGCTTCTTCCCGCAGTTAGTCGTAATTCTGGCAGTTTATCTAAATCTTGTGATACTTGTTCTCGGGCTAAACAGTCTAGAGATAGCTTTCCTGTTAGTGATCATAAGTCCACTAGAATCTTTGAGAAGGTTCATTGTGATTTATGGGGTGCATACACTCATTCTTCTTCTTGTGGGGCACGCTATTTTTTAACTTTGGTGGATGATTTTTTCCGAGCTGTCTGGGTCTATTTACTGGTTGATAAAACAGAAGTTTTTCGTATGTTTATGGCTTTTATTGCCATGGTAGTAGAACGTCAGTTTTCTCAAAAGATTAATGTCGTCCAATCGGATAATGGTATCGAATTTAATTGCATGCTTGATTATTTCTTTTCCTCTGGCATTACTTTCCAAACATCTTGTGTTGGTACCCCACAACAAAATGGTAGAGTCGAGCGGAAGCATCGTCATATTCTAAATGTTGCTAGAGCTCTTCGATTTCAGGCTCGTTTACCTATTTTCTTTTTGGGTGAAGCAGTACTCACTGCTGTTCATTTGATTAATCGGACTCCTACACCCCCTCTTAGGTAATAAGACTCCCTATGAGATTTTGTTCAGAAAATTGCCTTTCTTTGACTCTCTCCATGTCTTTGGTTCTTTGTGTTATGCCCATAATCAGAAAGCCAAGCGAGATAAATTTGCCAGTCGTAGCCGAAAATGTATCTTTGTGGGCTATCCTCTAGGCAAAAAGGGGTGGAAGTTATTTGATCTAGAGACAAAGAAATTCTTTGTCTCCCGGGATGTGAAGTTCTTTGAGACCATCTTTTCTTACAGTGATTTATCAACAGTGCCTCATACCCCAGATTCAGTGGAGATTCTTAACAAAGAGGTTAATTTTGCCTTTATTGATTATCCGGATATGGAAAATATTGTCCCTGAATCTTTGACAGTGGCTCATGCGGATGTTCCTGAACCTGTTACTGCAGTATCTGCAGATATTGCCTCTTTGGAGGTCTCATCTTCTTCTATGACAGAATCCTCTCAACCTGAGCAAGAGACTTTAGGGCATGCGTACGAATGTTTCCTTCGTTCTTCTTCGGGACTACATTGCCGCTACAGTCACTCCTGCTAGTCCATCCCCCGAGCACTCCACTCCATTCGGCTCCTCAGGTACTCCTTATCCTATAGCTCACTACATAAATTGTGACAGTTTTTCTGTGAAATATCGTAACTTCCTGCAGCTATTACTTTAGCAAAAGAGCCTAGGACTTTTCGTGAGGCAATGACACAGGATGGGTGGAAGGCGTCTATGCAAGCTGAAATCCGTGCCTTAGAAGATAATGGCACATGGACTATGGTTCCTCTACCCCTGGTAAGCGTGCTCTGGGTAGCTAGTGGGTTTTTCGGATTAAGTATAAGTCTGATGGTACTATTGAACGGCTTAAATCTTGTTTGGTGGTTCTTGGTAATCATCAGAGAAAGAAGGAATTGATTACACGGAAACTTTTGCTCATGTGGCCAAAATGGTCACCGTTCGAGCCTTTCTTGCCATGGCTGCCTCAAAGAATTGGGAACTGCATCAAATGGATGTGCATAACGCTTTCCTGCATGGTGATCTTCAGGAAGAGCTCTACATGAAACCTCCCCCGGGCTTTCATTCCAACCAATCCAATATGGTTTGTCTCCTTCGTAAATCACTTTATGGCCTGAAACAGGCCCCGCGTTGTTGGTTTGCTAAACTGGTGGCTTCCTTAAAACACTATGGATTTTTTCAGTCTTGCTCGGATTATTCCCTACTCACATTCACGAAAGGTACGATTCATATGAATATACTTGTGTATGTTGACGATCTTATTATAGCTGGGAATGATTCCGCTGCCTTACAGTCTTTCAAAAAGTATCTGAGTGAATGTTTCAAGATGAAGGACCTTGGCTCCTTGAAATATTTCTTGGGCATTGAAGTTGCTCGTAGCTAGAGATGCCTAAACGGGTCCGAACCGGCGGGCCAAATCGGAACCGGACCGGCTCAAAATCGGAGGGAAATCGGACCGAAAGAACCGTGAACCGGCTGAATCGGTGAACCGGCGGTTTGCCGGTCCGGTTAAGGTTCCATATTTCAAAAACTGGTGAACCGCCGGTTCTGGAACCGGAATCGCCGGTTCACGAACCGGAACCGGAACCGCCAACGGCTAGTTGATCTGGTGCGTCCATTTCTTGATCTGACGGTCCCTGTTTAATGACCGTTAAATAACGGTCATTTTGACTATTTAGTGACCAAAATGTAAAAAAAAACTTAACCGTTTTGGTCCCTAAAACGGTTTTTTTTTTTTTTTTGGTCCCTAAAGCGTTTTTTTTTTTCTTTTTCTCTCAAACCTATAAATACCCTCCCCCTCCCTTCATTTTTTTCACTACTCTCTCTCAATTACTCTCTATCTCTCAATCTCTCAAATCTCTCTCTCATCTCAATCTCTCAAATCTCTCTCTCAATTACTCTCTATTATTATCTCAAACTTGCAAAGTCTCAAACTCAAAGTCTCCATAATTTCATTTTTTTTCACCAAAAAAATGTCTTCATCTCGTGGCGGTCGTGGCGATAAGGGAAAGAATGTATCAACTTCGCATCCATTTTTCCCCCCGATGATTCCATTTGGGGCAATCTTAATGTTCAACCTCTACCCCAAAAAACGCTTAATTTGAGCGATGATGAAGTTGATGCAACATTTTCAATGGGTGATCATGGTCATACCGAAGGGAGTAACACTCAAACCACTCAAATCCAAAGTGAAGCGCGAGGGGGTGGTCAAACTCAAATCCGAGGTCGAGGTCGAGGAGGTCGAACCACGGGAAGGTCGGACATCATGACCGTGCACTTTTCAAAAGTGCCAATTGAAGATACCAACCAATACACCGTTTCTTGCAACCATTGCAAGCAAAAGAAGTAGTTTTATAGATTAGATTTTAGATTAGGTTTATTGGCATAGAGCCGAACTACGACTTCAAGATAAAAGAAGTAGTTTCGAGGAGGAGGAGGCCTTTGATGAAGATACATCGGGGAGTGAAGCCGAATGAACTACGCCGCTCTTTAGACTTTAGATTAGGTTAATTGTAATTTTGTAGATTAGATTTTTGATTAGGTTTATTTTTATTTAATTGTAATAGTTAGGTTGAGGTAAAGGCTCCTAAATGTCTCCCCTTATTTATAAAATGTCCCCCCTTATTTATAAAAGGGTAAGATTGGTTGTCCCCCTCATTTGTAATTTTATTTTAATTAATAAAATTTAAGGGTACCGTCCCTTTTTATTTTATATACTTTCGTTTATTTAAAAAAAAGTTAAGTTTTTATATGACTTTTTTTGCAAAAAATTAACTTTTTTTATAAAACTTAACAGAAATTGTTAAGAATTTAACTGTTTTTTTTTTTTTAAGGACTGGACACTTGGGCGACCGCCCAAGTCATTCGGCCCATCTTGGGCGGCCGCCCAAGCCTTTAATTTTTTTTAAAGACTGGACACTTGGGCGACCGCCCAAGTCATTCGGCCCATCTTGGGCGACCGCCCAAGCCTATTCATTTTTTTTTTGGAAATTTGCCGGTTTAAAATCGGGATCGAAACCGTACGGCCGGTTCGGAACCGGGACCGAAATCGTGACTAATCGGGCTGGTTTCGGTTCAATAGGGGATGGAACCGTGAACCGCCGGTTCAGAACCGGAACCGGCGGTTTGAACCTTCTAGCCTTCCATAATAAGGTTCCATGATGGTGTCTTTCAAACCCATCAACTGGAAGGATGAATAGAATAAAATATCACGAGAGGCCCCCGTGTCGATGAGAAGTCTCTCGGATTCAACGTTGTCAATTCTACCCTTTATCACTAAGGGTTGCTCATGGGCGGCACGGCTCCCAGCCAACTCATTGGGAGAGAAACTTATGACCTCTTTCGCCTTATGAACCCAAGCAGGAACGTGGTACACCTTACTCAGCTCATGAATCTGGTCCCTTAGCTTTCTGGTAGAGACTACCTCTTCCCGAATCACATGCTATTTGGCCCTAGAAGGCCTCTGTTCCCCGTCCTCGCTTTTGTCATCACCTTCACTCTCGTCCTCCTTCCGTTTCTGCTTGCCATCTTTCTTCATGACATAGCGGTCGAGTTTGCCTTCGTCGACCCACCTTTGGATCATTCACTTGAGGGCAATGCACCTTTCAATGGTGTGACCATGGTCCTTGTGGAAATCACAGAATTTGGAAGGGTCACGAGGGAACTTTGGTTTGTAGCTCAGCGGACGAGGAGGTGGAAGGTTCACTAGATGCATGATCTCCGTGATGGGTTTGGTAAGAGGGGTAAAAATTTCAGGCTTTTCAGAATCCCTTGTTCTATTCTTCCCCTTGGATTCATTACCATTTCCATTTCCGTTGGAAGCATGGCGAGTGCCAGCTGCTTCTGATTTTGTCTTATCTGACCTCTTCTTGCTTTTGTCTTCCGCCATGGCAATAGCGTACGCCACATTGTACAAGTCTGCTTTGGACTTTGGCTCTCGGGCAGAGAGTTCGTAGATGAGTGGTCTGGATCTCAATCCGGAATTGAAACAAACAATCACCTCCCTGTCAGTGAGGCTTTCTTCCACTTGTTCTGCCATGGTTCGGAATCGGTTATAGTAACTCAAAGTGGTCTCATTCTTCCCTTGCTCAATGTTGGCAAGGTCGGTTAACCTCTTTTTCCTCCTTCCTGTCGTAGCAAAGTGGTCTAGGAACATCCTCCTCATGCCTCTTCAGCTATCGATGCAACTTTTTTAGCTCACAGAACCAGGTCAGGGCTGTTCTGGAAAAGGTGCTCGCGAAAGCTTTACAGAGCATGTCATCGGCCTTAGTGAGGAGGGTCATAGTCGACTTGAAACTTTGCACGTGGTCCTTTGTGTCAATGGTTTCGTTATATTTATCAAAGTTTGGAAACTTAAAAAGAGGATTAGGTGGTACATCTGTTATTCTCTGAGAGAAGGGACGAGTGGACCAGTTGTCATCATCGTCTTCGTCCTTCTTCCCTTTTTCCATATCATCAATTCTCTTTTTCAAGAGTGACAGTTCCTTGGCATCAATTCCCTTTTCAGTGTTTGAATGAGTGCTCCGGTGGGAACTCCTGTGGGAACTACGATGGGACTTTTCTCCGGGGTGACCATTCACCCTACTGTGTTCCTCGTCTTCACAAAGGTTCTCTCCTCGTCTAGTAGGTACTTGATCCCTTCTCAGCTCTCCCTCACACCCACCGAGGACCATTCTGTATGGCTGTGGAGTTCTTGGCCTTGCAAAGTGATGGGGACGAGGTGAGTCACGTCGAGCACGAGGAGAATCACGTCGGGGACGAAGAGAATCACGCCGATGATGGTTATGACGAGGGAGTTGGACATTTATTTAAAAACGGAGACATGCCCGACCCACCAGGTAAGCAAGGGAAGAACTTTCTTAGGGCCACCCAATTAGTCATTTTTGGGCCGGAAAAAACCACCTCAAAAAACGTTATTTACAAAAAAAAAAAAAAATGTAACTATGATATTACAAAAAGGAAAAAAATACCAAAAACCCTCTATTAAAAACTTTCAAATTCAAAAAATTCAACAAATAATTCTCATGTAAAAAAAAAACCCTAATATTAGATATTCAGTAACGAAAAGTCCAAAATTTAACGGTTTACCCAATGTTATTAGATTTGAGAATTCATATTACTTCAAACATGATTTTTATTTCAATTATGAGTTTACAAAGATAAAATTTATCCATCTTAACCAATTATATAATAAATATTCAAAAAATAATACTTTTAATATTACTAAAATTATAGGACTAACAAAGTAATAATTTCAATAGTAATTCTAAAAAATAATAATGATAGTGATAATTTTTAGATTTTTTAATCATCTTTTTATCTATTATTTTATAATTTTATTTCAAATTTTAATAATTACATTATATAAGCATGATTTTCTAAAAATAATTAGATATGGTATCATAAATTTATCTTTTTAATATTTTTTATCTTATAATAAAAATAATGTTTTGTATTATTATTAATTATGATTATTTATTAATATATGATAAATTTTGCATTCTTAACATGTCACAACTTAATAAAAAACAAATTTCATCAACATAAAATCTTCAAACTTAATGAAAAAGTTAAATCGTTAAATTTTGGGCTTTTCGGTATTGAATATATAATTTTAGGGTTTGTTTGATAAGAGAATTATTAGTTAGGTTTTTTGGATATGAATGTTTTTTAGAGGGAGTTTCTGATATTTTTCCCTTATAAAAAACTACTTTTCTTTTTTTTAATTATTTTGTATTTTCAGTTAAAATAACTGATAAATGCATTTATCAGTTGTTAATAACGGATAAATGCATTTATCCGTTGTTTATAACTGATAAATGATCAAACAACTGATATATTATCAGTCTTTTAAATAGTATTTTTTACTTGGTTTTTTGATTAAACAACTGATAAATGCATTTATAACTAATAAATGCATTTATCAGTATTTTGTAATTGATAAATATATTTGTCAGTTATTTGACAGATAAATGCAAAAAAAAAAAAAATTACAAAATATACAAAATAAAATAGTTTTTTGTAACATTCAAGAAATTTTTTGTAATATCCAACTTGTTTGATTTTTTTTTGTAATATTCATCTTTTAAAAGTAATTTTTGATAAAAGCTCATTTTTGGGGCCCCGAAATATTTAACCAAGAGTTGGTCTTATAAAACACTAGTTTTTCCTTAAGATAAGAAAAAACGTGTTTTTCAAAAGCGGGCATTATTATTCAAAACAAACGGTGGCATTTTCGTAATTAATGGTTCCCCCGTTTATGCCACTGCCTATTTAACAAACTGTCAGTGTGACAAAGTGCCAGTGCATATGTAACAAAGTGCCAGTGAAAAAAGTGTCAGTTCCAGTTTAACAAAGTGCCAGTGTAAGCGAGTGCGGCACTTTGTTGGCGAGCGCACTTTTTACACGGGCACTTTTAAATACATGAACCGGCACTCTTCACACCGGCACTCTATTACACTAACACTAGCACTTTGTTACACTAATATTTTCTTGGCTCTCAAAAATACAAGCACCGACATTCAAAAATACATGTTGGCATTTGAAAACACATTTACCGGCACTCAAAAATGCATATACGGCACTAAAAACACTTATAATTATTTTCTTGCCGATATTCAAAAACATGAACTGGCATTCAAAAAAACATGAATCGGCATTCAAAATTACAAGAAGCTGGCATTCAAAAAATACATTGACACTCAGTTACACACTTACTGGCACTCTATTATACACTAACTGGCACTCCAAAATACATGGACTGGCACTCCAAACCACATACACTGGCATCTAATTACCCAGTCCATCAATGCATCAAATTCTCAAACTGGTACTCAAATTAACATGTACTGACACTCGAAAAAACATAGACTGGCATTCAAAATCAATTAAACTGGGCATTCAAAATCAAACAATCCTCAAAATTCCAATTTATCAATCCTCTCTGTTCAAAATCAAAAAATCGCTTCCTACTACTCAATGATTCAAAAAATACATTGAAAACACAGAATGACGAGCCGATGGGGGAGTCTTCTCAGGCGACGGTGGCGCCACCGATGGGGGAGTCTTCTCAGGCGAAGAATGACGAGCCGAGGTCCTTCACTAGCTAAAGAAATGGAATCATTGAGTAGTAGGAAGCGACTCCGACTTGAATCGGACGAGTTGGAATTTGACCTGCCGGAGGTGAAGAAATTACGGGAAGATTTGCTCGGAATTTTTGATGAGTCATCGGATGTTTGCACGGCGAGTCAGGACCTTGATTTGTTCATGAAAAGCTTTGAGGATGAGATTTCAGCGAAATCCTCGCCGGCACCGTCGGTTACAGAATCTTCAATTGGAAATTCACAGACGATTTTGGGAGCGGCAATGGTGAGACTGCTTTGCGTATAGAGAGAGAGTAGAGAGAGAGAGCTTTGCGTTTTGTGTGAGAGAGAGAAGGATTGTGCGGAATAAAAATACGTTTTTTGTTAAGATCACAAAAAACGCGTTTTTTACAAGTTTTTGGCTTTAACCAATGTATTAGTTATAGGCATACTTCTGAAATTCCATCTTAACCAAATTCATCCTCAGCCCCTACTAGGCCCACTTATCAAATCTCTAAATAGCCCAATTCATTCTCTGCCCTAATCCACCACAGCCCAACTACTAATTTTGACATCCCAGGCCTTCTTAGTCCATTGAATCCAAATTTGATTTGTATTTGGAATTGGTTAAACATAAAAATAAAAAAGAAAACATATTCTAACACAAACCAAAAACTGAAACGACTAAAAAAACATTTTTGTATTGTCACTACTCTATTGTATTTTAATTTGAGTGAAACATTATACTTTGTCCGTCCTAACCCAAGCTTCACTTTTTGCCATTTTGAGTGTCTCGTTAAAAGCTTCACTTTTTCTTTTTTGGCAAAGAATCTTTACTATTTCCTCCACTCATTCTCTTTCCGAATTCACTATTACACTCACAACACTTTTCAAATTTACTATTTTCTCTATTAATTCTCTCTCCTAATTTACTATTACATTCACAACATTTTTTCTCCCCACCCATTTTCTTAATTTGCGTGATTTAAAAAAATTAAATTGGAAAGCATGAGCTGGGACGGAGGGAGTATTATATATATTAAGCTGATATTGATTGTTCATTTTATTTTTTAATTTTAAAGTCACCTACTTCAAAATATGAGGGGCCCGATTGAAAAGTTCGCCTAGGGGCCCAAATTTTACGGGCGGACTGGCTTTGGACGGAGGGAGTGATGGGTATCTATAGGAATCAAGCTATCCTAATGAAGTACATTTAAAACTATGATAATGCAGGAATCTTCAAGGCTTCAATGCATAACAAATAAAATAAATAAATGCATAAGATTTCTTTTATCAACGCTTCAATATTTTCGGATAACAAGTTATTAATAATTCCTTCTAATTGAGATCGAGGATGCAAATCAAGTTTACGAGTGTAATGATAAATCCAGAAAATACAGAATGGGATTTCTTACAGCGAAAAGATCGCTTGACGGATTTGAGTTTTATCATGGAGCAAGAAGATATGAAACATTTTCACAGAGGACACTGCTTCGTCAAACGAATATGTAAGATAATTTAATTATATGCAAATGCGTCATTTATTAGAGCTTTGTTAAGAAAAAAAACAGCGAGGAAGAGGAAACGGAAAATGAAATATAAATTTGAAAAAATAAGATAAGGAATACGTGGTATACTGTATACTGTTCTTCACATTATTTGACATATAGTTCAAAATTGCTTACAGCAAGGGTTAATTATAGGCAAGGTTTGTCAATTTTCGATTTAGGATAATATTTCTAATACTACTGACCTTTTCTTTTCTTTTGGCTGAAGATTTAATTGTGACGGTAAGTATGTATTTAAATTCAGAGCAACCGGGGAAATCAAGCAAGTGCTAATTAACTGTATATTCTAATAATTGTTTTAAGAAAATTTGTTGGCCATTAAAAACAAATGAAATGGCAGGCCAACTGAAGTTGTTTCTTCCGTATTCGATGCCCTGGGGAGAGAAACTCTTAAAGCTAAAGAGTCGGGAAGATTTAAGTCAACCTTCCATCAACTTGGGGTAACTATATTAGCTATCAAACCAACATTTGATGATAAAGAGAGGCTTGGTAAAATTCTGATGTACCGTAGCCCGAGACGGACGGCCAATATGGTTGATGGGATGAAAGATGGGACGGAGCTAATCCTCACGAGCTCGAAAGTCGGGCAATGGGAGTTTTACAACAAGTATGTTTACAAGAAAAAGTTGAAGGAATTTGATCAATGGCTTAGGTGGTTTTTCTGGAGTGAAATGCTTGTAAATAGAATGGAATAGAAATATTATAGACTACAGATGAAATTTGGTGCAGAAGAAATAACTAAAAAATGTGGCATATCCATGAATAGATAATAAGTTAGTATTTACGTTCTAAAGATAAATAATTTATTTTAGTTATATACTCCCTCCGTCCCACGTGAATAGACATCAAAAATCTTGGCACAATAACTAAGGAAAATGAATATAATAATGAAAATGTGTGGTAGAAAATGAAGAGAGAGAATGAGTGGAGTTGGTTGAATAAATTGTGTGGTAGGAAATGAAGAGAGAGAATGAGTGGAGCAGGGATGAATATAAAATAATAAATTCTTTTCCATTTTTGCAGTTATTCACGTGGGACGTCAAAAGGAAATAAGTGTCTATTCACGTGGGACGGAGGGAGTATATATATATGTATATATATATATGTATATATATATGTATATATATATGTATATATATATGTGTTTGATGCGGGGGCGGAGCTGTGGCAGGAGGGGGCACTCGCCCCCCAAATGACTAAATGCAAAGGTGAAATTTTTTTTTTGCCCCCCCATATTTTTGTTATATATGTATATATATAATTAACTTCAAGATTAACACCAGTGAGTGGTGCAGTTCAGCGGTAGAAGGGGTGAAGTTAAAGTCTTTGGTGTTTCCTTTCAAATCTATGTTTGAACCCTGCTACCTACATTTTCAATTTATTTAATTTGTCTTCCATCTTTGCTATTCTCTCTCTCTCTCTCCATTTCTTTCTCTTTCTCCTAATTTTCTCATATTTTTTCAATCTTAATTAATTAGTTAGGCTTTTCCCATTTTTTTTATTTTTGGTCTTTCTTCCTATTATCCCAAGTTTAATTAGCAAATTTGAATTTTTTTTTTGTACGAGTAATATATTTTAATAAATTGTTTGCGTTAAATACTTCAACATTATTTCAATCGTTCTTTAAATTATTTACTTTTATCATTTTTGTTAACTAAAATACATTGTATTTCATGGATCCGACCCATTTTTTATTTGTCCGACCCGAAATTTTTTTTTCGGGGGCGCTGCCCCCGAACCCCCGTGTAATCTTGCCCCCCCCCCTCGACCAATTCCTGGCTCCGCCCCTGATTTGATGTGCCATATTTCAAAGACGTTAATTATTTTTCAAGCGAAAACGGTAGTGCCCCCTAAATTTTATTAATACAAGTAATAAATTAAACCGAGTAACTTGTTTCAGAAAACATGTAAATGTTTATATTCCCTTCGTCCCATCGATTTTAAAAACACTTTTCATTTTGGGCGTCCCGCCGATCTTAAGAATTCCAAAAATGAAAAGTTTTTATTATTTTTATACTCTTTCTACCCCACTCATTCTCTCTCCTACTTTACTTTTACACTCACAACATTCTCTCTCCTAACTATTCATTCCACTCATTTTCTCTCCTATTTAATTTTTCACACTCACAACACTTCTTCCACTCATTCTCTCTCCTAATACTATAATAATATTCCTTAATTTCCGTGTCATTTCATTTTTTCTTAAGCTGGGTGGGACGGAGGGAGTATTATGTTCCATTTTTGGACTTCCCGGAACTTCAGCTTATAAGTTTTCCTTAATATTTTACGTACGATTTTTCCTTAAATCCGGGAGCTGCGCACGCAGGTACCTGCGGGTTCCAAAGGGACACTCTAGTTGACATTTTAGTGGTGTGCCAATTTTAAAATGTTACTATAATTTTCCTTGCAGGAAACTAAAGAGAAGATGGGTGTGTCAAAATTCTCCGGACTTAAATAAATTTGAACGGAATAAAAGTGATGGGTCAGGCTCAACGAATGAAGCTCAACATTACAGACATCACCAAGACACTACTATGGAATGGGACAGTCCGATTGCTACAATGCTCACAGCCCAACGGCAAAGATCAGTCGACCTAACTTATTGTCCGACTATCCTTGGTCTCGACCTAGCTTCGTCCGATATACGATCATTTTCTTGTACAATTTCCATCAAGCTAAGGCACTAAATCAGGTCGACTTCGAATACTCAAGCGACCTCGACCTGCCAACACATACGTTCATCTACGTCGTTATTCGTAACCGCCTCCTACATTCAAGAAGACAGTTACGCCCTCAACATCTCCTTGATTTTAGGGATTCACCACGATCCCATGACACCACTATAAATACCAAACAACTCACAAAACGTTATTAATTAATGTCATCTTAGTTATTTGAGATTACGTCGTTTCCATACAGTTTATTACGAACTTATAACACGTTATCTCATCATAACGCCGGAGGTCCTTAGCCGGAGACCAACCCGGCTAGTCGTTTGTTCGTGGTTTCAAGTCATATCTGTTGGGGATCAACATCTAGATCGTTTCTTGCGTCATCAGTTTGGTTCCATTGCCGGGAAACGATAAACGCTAGACCTTGAAACTATACTCAAACCACAAACATGGTGTCCGATGGTCATACTGCAACTTCCTTCAGTGATCCAATGCTTGGGAATGCAGGGAGAAACGCTGAGGCAGGAGCTGGAAATCGCACTGCAAACTTACCTCCTCCTCCACCGGGCAATCCCACTAGGAGGGCAACTCGCTCCAACAGCGTGGCTGACGGTGCGGGGTTACAAGATGGGAGAAGGCAGAAAAGGTCCATGCCCAATCAGGAGGTAAGCCAGCAAGCTAAGAAAGTCCAAACGGGTCGAACAATTGCAGGCGACATTATAGGTCCCTCAACTACTCACCCTAGTAGGAAGGATATTCTGCTGGAGCGGGCTAGGATACTACAGAGCTTGATCGATGTGCAAGATGAGTTGCTCGAGATGCCTGCGTCTCCTAACAAGGATGATGGAAGATCACAAAGGGTAGCACCATCTCTCACTTCTCATAGACGGACTAACGGAGGTCCTAGAACTTCTGGTGAATCAAGGAGGAATGGAATGCCTCCCCCCTCCCAAATTTCCATAGACCCAACCGGCGACCTAAGGGATAGGCTCAACCAGCAAAGGGAACAAGAGGCCGACTTAGCACAAAGGAGGTAGCTCAAAGCTGACAGGGTTCGACGTACGTCGCCAACAAGGGGAGAAAGATCGATATCCCGTCGAGAAAGGAGAGAGGTGACTCCCCCACGGAATGAGAGACAGAGGACCCTATCTAGGAGGGAACCCCACTGGGAGGAGAGACAAAAATCTAATTATGTCTCCCATCAAAGAAACGACCTGGATGCTAGGGAGCTTCTCAACTTGAAAATAAGATTGGATAGCATGGAGGCAGACAGAAAGGAAACCAATAGAATGGTCGAACGAAATGACTTCACTCTTCGACCTTTGTCCAAGGAGATGCTCGACCAAAAGCCTCCTGCAGGTTTCAAGTTACCCGTGTTAGAGAAGTATTCAGGCACGACCAATGCCTTGAATCATAGGTAGCACTTTGAAGCAACTATGTGCTTGGTCGCTTCTGAGGATGACGTGCTATGTAAGGCATTAACCAGCACCTTCACAGGTGCAGCACTGACTTGGTTCCGTGGTCTGACCATTGGCTGCATCACCTAATGGAGTTATATGAGAAAGAAATTCTTGGACCGATTCTCTACAGCTGGGGCTCGTAAGAAGACAATCACTGACCTAAACAACATGACTCAAGGTAAGACATAGAGTACCATGAGTTATTTCACACGGTTTAAGGAGTTGGTCGACCAGATTGAGGAGGACCTCACGGATAGGGAAGTTATTAACTGTTTCAGAAATGGAGTGTCCTCTCTCGATCTGGATTACGAGCTCCAGGTTAGGAGGGCGATCACGAGGAAGAAGCTGTTTGAGAGGGCCTATGATGTGGTCGTGGCTGAAGAACGGAAAGAGAGAAAGAAAGACAAGGGCTCTAAACATACCAAAGTTGATGAGTCGATGAAAGGGGGACAGGCAAAAAACAACGACAACAAGGGAAAAAATAGAACTAGGGCGATAAAAAGAGTCCCTGAAAGCTTCACCCCACTTACAGTTAGTCGGACTGAGATCCCAAGCCCTCCTGCCTCGATGAATGCTCAAAATAAATTCAGAAGGGAGAAAAGTAGGTACTGTGAGTATCACAAGGATATCGGGCACACAACTGAGGAATGTATGAGTTTGAAGAGCATCATCCAAAAGTGGGTGGATGAAGGAAGGTTGGAAAGGTTTGTGAAGGGAGAACGTCCTACTGGAGGAAATCAACCTACAAGAGGTGTCCCTGAGCCAAGGAAACCTAGACTGGCCTTGGGTGTGATTGCTGAGGAGACGAGCAATACTGCCCTCAAGCACAAGATTTTTTAACTAAGTAAAGCTCCCTATGTGCCCCCCAGAAGCTGTGTTAAAGATGAGGTGATCAGTTTCTATCCCTACGTGTTGGTGGCCAGCATGACTGCATGGGAGCAAATTTTGGTGATTTCGGGGCTAATTGATGATTTCACGTCAAGCAGAATTTTGGTCGACACGGGGGCCTGCAAGGACATCCTCTACTACAAAACCTTCCTTTACATGGGATTGACAGATGCAAGGTTGTCACCTTATTCAGGTTGGCTAGAGGGCTTCACCAATCACAAGGTTGACGCTAAGGGGCAGATAGAGTTGGAAGTCGACATCGGGCTGCATCCTTTGAGAACAAGGGCTAAGGTAACATTTATAGACATTGATGTTATAAGTGATTACCATGCTATATTGGGTATACCTGGACAGGTCGCTCTAGGGATGGTACCTTCAATCCCTCTTCAAAAGGTCAAATGCCCCACCATGTTGGGGGTTGGGTGTGTTCTAAGCACATCTAGAGAGTACCTAGATCACGTGCTCCGGTCCAAAAAGAAGAGGGAGTTGGAAATTGATACTCCAGAGGCAAGCTGGAAGTTCTCAAAATCTGTCACCACTACTTCCAGATTATCAACGATACAGTGTGTTGAAGAGGCGACCTATCACTCACATGACCACGTCATGACTGAGCCGACACGTCCCTCTGAAAACACTTGAGTCACGACAGATACAGTTTTGGTCGACCAAATCATCATAGGCGACCTATGCCTCCCAGTCAACCAAAACTTAGGGGCCTCCAACAGGGAAATAGTTGTCGAGCTAGATGGCATAATTGAAGAGGAAGCTCCACACTTGGGAGCTGAGGAAAGAAGAAGGGTCAGAGAAATCATTATCGAAACTCTGCAGTTTAGAGACGGCCTAGAACTGGAACCAGTCGACGAGATGGAAGAGATAGAAGCCAATCCCTCCTACCCAGAGCAAAAAATCAGAATAGGGAGACAACTGTCACCAGAAGAAAGGGTGGAGATAGTCTACCTATTGAAGGAAAGCGCAGATGTTTTTGCCTGGAAGGTAGAAGACATGAGGGGAAATAAGGAGGAAGTCGCAGTGCATCGCCTGGAGGTCAACCCCACCATAAAATTCAAAAGCCAAAAGCTACGAGTTTTTGCTACAGACAAGGAGATGACCATCAAACAAGAGGTAAATAAACTTCTTAGTACAGGTATAATAAAAGAGGCATCCTACACTACTTGGCTGGCAAATGTAGTGATGGTCAAGAAGGTCAATGTAAAGTGGAGAATGTGTGACCGACCTAAATGTAGCATGCCTAAAGGATAGCTACCCACTCCCACGGATTGACAAGTTGGTTGACTCAATAGTTGGACATGCCACCCTCAGTTTCCTCGATGCTTATTCGGGGTACCATCAGATCAGAATGCACGAGGATGACATTAAAAAGACTGCCTTCCAAGTTGCTGGAGGGGTATATTGCAACACGAAAATGCCCTTCGGGCTAAAGAATGTTGGGGATACTTATCAAAGGATGGTGAATAAAGTCTTTGCTACTCAGATTGGCTGAAACATGGAGGCCTACATCGATGACATGGTCATCAAAACCAAGGCTGGTTGTCATGTGGTCGACCTAAGGGAAACGTTCATCAATCTACGAACAAACGACATGAAGCTGAATCCTAGCAAGTATGTGTTCAGGGTAGCTGCTGGCAAGTTTCTGGGGTTCATGGTATCACAAAGGAGCATTGAGGCTAACCCTGAGAAGATAAAAGCTTTAGTAGAGATGCAGGAACCAACGTTCATCAAGGAGGTGCAACGGCTGAATGGTAGGGTGGCAGCTTTGGGTTGCTTCATAGCAAAGTTGGCGAAAAGGTCTCTCCCCTTCTTCAAAACTTTGAGGGGGACGAAAAACTTTGAGTGGATGATCGAATGTTCCTCGTCGTTCCAACAACTCAAGGAATTCCTCGCCTCTCCCCCATTGCTGAGTAGCCCGGTCCAAGGAGAGAATTTGTATGTCTACCTATCAGCTAGAGATCGAGCTGTGGCCGCTGTATTGGTCAGAGAGGAAAATGGCCTTCAAATACCAGTTTATTATGTGAGCAAGGCCTTGTTCGACATGGAAGGAAGATACTTCAATACTGAGAAGGTAGCCTATACATTGGTGGTTGCAGCCAGAAAACAACAGGCATATTTCTCAGCTTACCCCATTATCGTGCTGACAAATGCTCCTCTGAGGAAGATATTGTAGGTGTTAGTGCCCTAGGCCTATAGAGATAGACCTTTATGTATTGTCATTGTTCATTTATATATGAGATTGCTTCTTTGATTATTATATGAATTTGCATGTTTAGTTATAATAATCGTGTCCCTAGTACTTATGAAGCACTAGTATGAAGTCTAATGGATAATCATATGATGATTATATGCATGGAGATGCACATTAGATTCATGGGTACTTGTTAGAGAACAAGGTACTGGACTTGACCCATTATGAGATTTATGTCATGGTCATATGTCATAATTAAATCTCATATAGTCATATCATTGATATCCTTTCGACTCGAGATTATCATCGTCTTCCGCTCGATGAATATCATGTTTGATATAGTTTAACGTTGTCTTTAACCGGATGACAATAAGGGCTATCATTGGCATGGTATGATTCTTGTTGGGAAGAATGATAAGTCAAGATGGAAATTGTCCCTCGTAAAGAGAGATGTTTGCTAGGCCACTCGTAAGTAAGATTGATGTAGTGCATGGCCATGCCCGAATGAATTAATGTGATTAATGTCATTCGATTAATCAATTTACTTGGTAACGAGAAAGCATTGAACAATATGAGTTGACGTGGACCATGACTCATGTTCAATATAACATCGTGTGAGAATGGGATTGTGATATGTTCTATGTAGGAAAATCGAACTTGATATTATACTATTTGGGTAGGCATGATGGCTTGCTAGAGTCCGCTCATGTCTTATGAGGATCGATGTGATCGGACTCATTGCACAACATAGTATGGTCCTATGGGGTCACACGCATCGAACGAATTGTCAAAAATGAAGAATATGGAGTTTTTGTTCTCGGGGACGACTCGTCCCGTGCCGTAACCAACTATTCCCCTTAAGGGGGACGCCAGATTCAGAAGCTGGTTGCCAGGGGACGACTCGTCCCCTGGGGGACGACTCGTCCCCTGGGCACGGGACTGACGCGGAATTGACTTAAAACTAGGGTTTTCACGAGGGGAAAAGTTTTATAACGTATAAATACTTACCCCTGGTTGCCCTAGCCGTCTTTAGAACGTTTTGGCTTGAGAGAAACACTTAGAGTGGGAGATTTCAATTGAGAATTGAGAATCAAACACCACCAAATCCATTGTTCTTCATTGATTGAAAGGTGTTTCAATCAATTGATCTAGCAATCCTCCTAGAAGAGTTCTAAGGTTCTGCTCCGCGCGTGGATAAACATAGAGGATCTTCGCTTCATCAAGATCTTTGGTTCGTGATTCCCGCTTCGTTCATCAAGGATTAACAAGATCATTCAATCTGAGTTGGGTCAAGTTTATCAAAGGCAAAAGCATTCAAGGTTGGTAATTCTATTTCATCTCTCTTAATTATTCATCTAGAACGGATTCTGTGGCTTGGGGTTTTTCGAGTTATTGCTTATTCCGCCGCGTACGGACCCTCGAAACCCTACAAAGGGTATCGTGAGCCCCGTTCATGATGCTTAGTTAGATAATCATGATAATTATGTAATATGATTATATGAATTTTCATGATGTGCATGATCTAGAATATGAAATTGTATGAGTTTTACTTGAGAAGTAATAGTATATATAGATATACCATGATTATGAAATTGTAATATATATGATTAATATGATTAATCTAGATTATGGGATGTCAATTTCATTGATATGATTAATGTGATTAATCTAGGATATTTGTGATGTATTACTTGGTATATTGGCCGGACACCAAAACCTTTCCCCACGTGCACTTCGATGGAAGTGTGGATAATCTTGGAGCACGTGGCCGCGTACTAGTAATTACTGATCAAATGTAATATGTGTTGCATCATTCCATGTTCATAATTATGTTTATATAGTTTTCATGAATCAACCTTGGGATGTAATTGATAAGCATGAAAAATTGAACCTTCTTTGTAATTTGAGTTTGTTTTATGCCACCCATGTTTAAACACTTGTGAGTACACGGGTAGTTTTATGTGGGCTCGCCATAGCGAGGTGCATTAATTCTATCTTTGTATGATCAAGATGAGCAAATAGTGGTTGCTATACGTTTAACATGGTTGAACTCAATTAGGCTATCAAAACGGTTTTGGGCCTAAGGCATAAGATGAGATTGAAACATGTGACATAAGATGTCTATAATCTCATAATGATCTAAGAGTCATATATAGATATGATTGATAAATGTTATCTACCTTTTTAGTTTAATTTTGAGCAAATGTGCCATAGCCGACTTGAAATTAAATTAAAGTTGGGTCTTAGCCTATTAAATTATATTATACATATTTGTATAAGAAGGTTATATAATTTAGTGGGAGTATTTGTGAAATACGTTAATTAATCTCTTAAATGAATTGGTACTTATATGTGTTCATATCTTGTTGCATATCTTTGTAGATCAACGGGCCGTAAAACAATAATCAAAACATGTCATCGCGATCGCCCTTGAGAAGGACAAGTTAGAGGAGAATGGCAATAACTATGTGGATTTGGATCCGCAGCTGAGAATTGTTCTCAAACAGAAAGGAAGTTGTACATTCTCGATGGACCCGTTCCACCCGAGCCGGCCGCTAATGCAACTAAAGCGGAAAGGGACCAACATAAGAAGCATATGGATGATTCTATTGATGTTGGTTGCTCGATGCTTGCGACCATGTGTAAGGCTCTTCGAAGGACCTTGTACACATGGAAGCCTATGATTTGGGGAAATCATTTGAAGGAAATGTTCCAGCTTGCAAGCACGTACGGAAAGGTTTGACACTATGAAGGCTCTTCATTCATGCAAGATGATTGAAGGACAACCCGTTGGGCCTCATGTGTCAAGATGAAGGGTCACCTCGAACATCTTGAGAGGCTTCGGGGTATCCTATCCAGCTAGAGCCGGCTACGGATATGATATTGCATTCACTCCCGAGAGTTATAATCGCTTGTTCAATTATAACATGAATGGGATGAATAAATCTCTGTCTCGAATTACATGGGATGCTAAAGAATGCGGAGAACAATATTACCAAGAAAACCAATCAAGTGTTGATGGTGAATAAAGGAAAGGGGTTCAAAAACAAGGGTAAAGCAAAAGTTGCTAAACCGGAGGCAAAGGTTGCCATTGCCGAGAAGCCTAAACCCAAATCCCAAAAGGATGCGGTGTGCTACCATTGCAAGGAAACCGGGCATTGGAGGCGTAATCGCAAACTTTATCAGGAAGGATCAAGAAGAAGGGCAATGAGATTGCCATGACTTCGTGTATCTATATGATAGATGTTTTACTTTCTACCTCTAGTTCTTGGGTATTAGATACCGGATGTGGATCTCACATTTGCCTAAATGTGCAAGGGGGACTAAAGAATAGAAGGTTGCTCAAAGAGGGTGAAGTAGATCTACGGGTTGGAAATGGAGCAAGAGTTGGGCCGCATCGGGCCGTAGTGGACTTACGAAGTCACTTTACCAAGCGGATTAATTTTAGTTTTAAATAACCGTTATTATGTTCCGGATTTGGAGCAAGTAAACATTATTTCTATTTCATGTTTAGACAATGAGGGTTACAATTTTCTTATTGCGAATAAGAGATTTTCGATTTATTTGAATGACATGCTTTATTGTGTTGCTCATTCTTTTAATGGCCTTTATGTCTTGGATGTTGAGAATAATGTTGATAATGTCTATCATGTTAGTAAGAAATCCAAACCAAATAATGTGAATGACACATATAAATGGCATTGCCGTTTCGGGCACATAAACGAGAAACGCATCTCTAAACTCCATAAAGATGGATATTTAGACTCATGTGATTATGAATCATATGATGCTCATGAAGTCTTGTTTATTGGGCAAGATGACTAAAGCACCTTTTACTAAGAGTAGTGAAAGGGCTAGTGATTTGTTGGCTCTTGTACATACCGATGTATGTGGACCAATGAATAGCATTGCTAGGGGAGGATTTCGGTACTTCATAACGTTCACCGATGACTTATCAAGATATGGCTACGTCTATCTCGATGAAGTACAAAAGTGAAGCTTTTGAGATATTTAGAATATTTCAAAGTGAAGTACAAAATCAACTTGGCAAAACTATTAAAACACTTCGATCCGATCGAGGTGGTGAATATTTGAGCCAAGAATTTGACGATCATCCGAAAAGTTGTGGAATTGTTTCGTAACTTACTCCACCCTAACACCACAATGGAATGGTGTATCCGAGAGGAGAAATCGAACTCTATTAGATATGGTTCGATCGATGATGAGTCAAGTGAACCTTCCTATTTCCTTTTGGGGACATGCACCGGAAACATGCTCGCTTTCACACTTAACAAGGTCCCTACTAAATCGGCTCCTAAAACCCCACATGAGATGTGGTATGGAAGAAAGCCTAGCTTATCTTTCATGAAGATTTGGGGATGTGAGGTTTATGTAAAGAAATTGGTTTCGAACATAAACTTGCACCTAGATCTGATAAATGTATTTTCGTTGGTTATCCCAAGGAAACGAAAGGATATCTATTTTACAACCAATCCGAGAACAAAGTGTTTGTTGCTCGAAATGGTGTCTTTCTAGAGAAAGAGTTTCTCTCTAAAGAAACTAGTGGGAGTAAAATTGATCTTGAAGAAATTCAAGAACCCGAAAATGACAAGGAACCGATAGTAGAGACGGAACCAAGTTCACAAGCCAGTTGTGGAACCGGTTCAAGATGCACAAGTTCTTCGCAGATCGGATAGGATACGATCCGAACTCCGAGAGATATGGATTTCTCATGACGGAAAGTAATGAAGTAGAAATCATTGAGAATGATGAACCTACTACCTATCAAGAGGCGATGTCCACTCCTGATTCGGACAAGTGGCTGGGAGCCATGGAATCCGAAATCAAATCCATGTACGATAATCAAGTTTGGAACTTGATTGATCCACCCGAAGGTGTAAAAACCATAGGGTGCAAGTGGGTTTTCAAAAAGAAAACCGACATGGATGGGAAGGTACATACTTATAAGGCTAGGCTAGTTGCTAAGGGGTATAGGCGCATTCATGGCGTTGACTATGATGAAACCTTTTCGCCCGTAGCAATGCTTAAGTCTATTAGAATCCTAATTGCCATAGCCGCATATTACGACTATGAGATATGGCAAATGGACGTCAAAACAGCGTTTCTTAACTGAAACCTACTTGAGGATGTATACATGATACGGCTGAAGGGTTTGTCGATCCAAAGGGTTCTAACAAAGTGTGTAAGTTGCGAGAGATCCATTTATGGATTGAAGCAAGCTTCCCGGAGAGCTGGAATCTACGTTTTGATGAATCAACAAAGAGTTTGGCTTCATCAAAAACGAAGATGAACCTTGTGTATACAAGAAGATAAGTGGGAGCATAGTGCTATTTACGGTGTTATATGTCGATGACATCTTACTCATTGGAAACAATGTTCCCGCACTTGAGACCGTAAAGTCCCGGTTAGGAAAATGTTTCTCAATGAAAGATATGGGTGAGGCGGCTTATATCCTTGGTATCAAGATCTATAGAGATAGATCAAGAAGGATGATTGGTTTGAGTCGAGTACATATATTGACAAGGTCCTTAGAAGATTCAAGATGGAAAATTCTAAGAGAGGATACTTGCCAATGGGACATGGCATTACTCTTAGCAAGACTCATTGTCCTAAGACAAATGATGAGCGAAAGAGGATGAATGATATACCATATGCTTCGGCAATTGGGTCTATCATGTATGCCATGTTATGTACTAGACCCGATGTCTCGTACGCTCTAAGCGCAACGAGTAGATACCGAGTCCGATCCCGGTGAGAACCATCGGATAGTTTGCCAAGAATATCCTTAAGTACTTAAGAAGGACTAAGGATGTATTCTTGGTATTTAGAGGAATGGAAGATGATCCGGTTGTAAAGGGTTACACAGATGCAAGCTTCCAAACCGACAAAGATGACTATAGATCGCATCCTGGTTTTGTGTTTATGCTAAATGGAGGTGCCGTTTGTTGGAAGAGTTCCAAGCGAGCACCGTTGCCGATTCTACAACAGGCCGAGTACATAGCAAAGATCGAGATGCGGCTAAGGAGGCGGTTTGGATCAAGAAGTTCGTTAGTGACTTAGAAGTCGTTCCGAGTATCACTAACCCGATAGAGCCGTTTCTGTGACAACAATGGTGCTATTGCCCAAGCAAAAGAACCAAGGTCACATCGATCCAAACACATTTTGAGACGCTTCCACCTCATTCGAGAAATCTGTGAAAGGGAGGACGTCAAGATATGCAAGGTACCAACGGATGACAACATTTCGGACCCTCTCACCAAGCCTTTACCACAAGCTAAACATGATGGTCATGTTAGGTCCATGGGTATAAGATACATGAATGATTGGGCCTAGTGCAAGTGGGAGTCTCAGAGGTGTTAGTGCCACTAGGCCTATAGAGATAGACCTTTATGTATTGTCATTGTTCATTTATATATGAGATTGCTTCTTTGATTATTATATGAATTTGCATGTTTAGTTATAATAATCGTGTCCCTAGTACTTATGAAGCACTAGTATGAAGTCTAATGGATAATCATATGATGATTATATGCATGGAGATGCACATTAGATTCATGGGTACTTGTTAGAGAACAAGGTACTGGACTTGACCCATTATGAGATTTATGTCATGGTCATATGTCATAATTAAATCTCATATAGTCATATCATTGATATCCTTTGACCTGAGATTATCATCGTCTTCCGCTCGATGAATATCATGTTTGATATAGTTTAACGTTGTCTTTAACCGGATGACAATAAGGGCTATCATTGGCATGGTATGATTCTTGTTGGGAAGAATGATAAGTCAAGATGGAAATTGTCCTCGTAAAGAGAGATGTTTGCTAGGCCACTCGTAAGTAAGATTGATGTAGTGCATGGCCATGCCCGAATGAATTAATGTGATTAATGTCATTCGATTAATCAATTTACTTGGTAACGAGAAAGCATTGAACAATATGAGTTGACGTGGACCATGACTCATGTTCAATATAACATCGTGTGAGAATGGGATTGTGATATGTTCTATGTAGGAAAATCGAACTTGATATTATACTATTTGGGTAGGCATGATGGCTTGCTAGAGTCCGCTCATGTCTTATGAGGATCGATGTGATCGGACTCATTGCCAACATAGTATGGTCCTATGGGGTCACACGCATCGAACGAATTGTCAAAAATGAAGAATATGGAGTTTTTGTTCTCAGGGGACGACTCGTCCCTGTGCCGTAACCAACTATTCCCCTTAAGGGGGACGCCGCATTCGTAAGCCGGGTGCCGGGGACGACTCGTCCCCTGGGGGACGACTCGTCCCCTGGGCACTGGACTGACGCGGAATTGACTTAAAACTAGGGTTTTCGCGAGGGGAAAAGTTTTATAACGTATAAATACTTACCCCTGGTTGCCCTAGCCGATTTTAGAACGTTTTGGCTTGAGAGAAACACTTAGAGTGGGAGATTTCAATTGAGAATTGAGAATCAAACACCACCAAATCCATTGTTCTTCATTGATTGAAAGGTGTTTCAATCAATTGGATCTAGCAATCCTCCTAGAAGAGTTCTAGGGTTCGTTCCGCGCGTGGATAAACATAGAGGATCTTCGTTCATCAAGATCTTTGGTTCGTGATTCCCGTTCGTTCATCAAGGATTAACAAGATCATTCAATCTGGAGTTGGGTCAAGTTTATCAAAGGCAAAAGCATTCAAGGTTGGTAATTCTATTTCATCTCTCTTAATTATTCATCTAGAACGGATTCTAGGGCTTGAGGTTTTTCGAGTTATTGCTTATTCCGCTGCGCATGGACCCTCGAAACCCTACAGATATTTCATAAGCCGGAAAGTTCAGGCCGGCTACTTAACTGGTCGATAGAATTGACGGAGTTTGACATTGAGTACAGGCCTCGAAAAGCTTTGCAAGCTCAACCTTTAGCAGACTTCTTAGTCGAGCTTACGTTCACCAAGGAAGATAGTAAGGAGAGCACCCCAAAAGATAGCTTGAAGGGAAAAGAGCAATCGGGCCAATAGACAGTGAACTTACCCGTTGACTCCTGGAAGGTTTACTCGGATAGATCTGCGACCAAGAATTAGTGTAGCTGGGATTGTGTTGATCGAGCCAGAAACTGGAAGGGCTTTTAAGGAAGATTTAAGGTTCAAATTCCAAGCCTCCAACAACCAGGCTGAGTATGAGGCCTTGATTGCAGCGATTGAATATGCCAGATGCTTTCGGGTGACAAAGATCAAAGCTTATTGTGACTCCCAGCTGGTCGTGAATTAAGTCAAAGGTGAGTATGAAGCGATCAACCCTATCTTGATCAAGTATTGTGAGCTGGTCAAAAAGTTGATCCAAGACTTAGAATTCTGGGAGATACAAAGGGTAGGTCGTGAAGAAAATGAATTGGCCGACCTACTATCCAAGCTAGCTACTTCGGACGAGCAGCATAGAGAACCAATCTCATACTTAGAGCATCCAGCATACGAAAGAGTGCATGTTCTATGCTCGGTCAACAGCTCCAAGTGTTGGATGGACGAAATGAAGGCCTACATCGAAACAGGCAAGCTACTAGCTGACGAGTAAAAGGCAAGAACAATCAAGAAGAAGTCCCTAAAGTTTTCTATATATGGGGATGCATTGTTTAGAAGATCGTTTGTGAAACCACTACTGAGGTGTGTTTACCCTATGGAGGTCCCTCAACTCTTGCTCGAAGTGCATGGTAGGGTATGTGGTGGACACCCGGGGGCCAGAACTTTAGCAGACAAGATACTCACTCTGGGATACCATTAGCCTCATCTAAGGGAGGACGCTCGTGAGTTCGTGAGAAAATGTGACAAATGTTAGAGGTATGCCGACCTACCAAAGCTCCCAACAACCAAACAAACACCGATGATCGCAGCTTGGTCGTTCGACATGTAGGGGGTAGATTTGATCGGACCCTTCCCACCCGCCCGTGGTAATTGTAAGTACGTTATTGTGGCTATTGATTACTTCAAAAAGTGGATTGAAGCAAAGCCTTTGGCAAAAATAACAGAGGAAAACGCCATCAACTTCATCCACGATTAGATTTGGTGTCGCTTTGGGGTGCCACATTCAATTGTTTCGGACAACGGGCTACAATTTTCTACAGCTTTCGAGACAAAAATGAATAAGCTAGGGATGAAACATTGGAAGTCATCAGTTGCTTATCCACAAGGTAACGGACAAGCAGAAGCAACGAACAAACTAGTTTTAACAGCACTAAGTAAGGGCCTCATTTGTCGAGCTGGAAGGTGGTTGGATGAACTACCCCTTGCTCTTTGGACAGTCCGCATACCACCCGTGTACCCCATTTTCCCTTACTTATGGTTCGGAAGCTATGGCACCTGCAGAGCTATGAATTCCTATGGCTAGGGTGGCTTTGTTCGATCAAAGTCAGAATAACTCCAACAAGTTGCTCGACTTGGACTTACTAGATGAGAAACGGATGACTGCTCAGCTCAGAATGGTAAACTACAAACAGAAAAGTAAGGGTTATCATGACAAGAAGGTCAGGAAGAGGTCGTTCAATGTTGGGGACTACATGTTAAGGAAGATTGAGGTAACTGGAAGAAAGGCTGAACATAATAAGTTATCTTCGAACTGGGAAGGGCCCTACATTGTCACTAGAATTATTAAAGAAGGGACCTACATGATTGGCCATCCGGATGGTGACGAGCTAAAACATCCTTGGCATGCTAGCCACTTAGTTAGATATTATTTTTGATTAAGCATTCTACGTAATGGTCTACTTCATCAATAAATGGAAGTTCTATCCACAAACTATGTTCACTCATGTACTTTATTCAACTCAGATCTGACTCTTAATCGATCTTGACATATTAAACAGACTCGACTAAAGTCCTAAGTCAGCCTCGTTCTTAAATAGAGTCGACTGAAGACTTATGTCAGTTTCGTTCCTTAAACAGACTCGACTAAAGTCAGCCTTGTTCTTAAACAGGTTCAACTGAAGATTTAGGCCAGTCTCGTTCCTCTAAACTGGCTCGACCAAAACCTTAAGTCAACCTCGTTCTTAAACAGGTTCGACAGAAGATTTAGGTCAGTCTCGTTCCTTTAAACAAGCTCGACTAAAACCCTAGTCTGCTTCGTTATTTACCAATTGATCTGACTAAGACTTTGGTCGCTCTCATACTTAATCTAGTTCAACAAAAAATAAAAATATGGATCAAAACAAAATGATTCAAACAGTCAACAAGCATTAATAACAAGTCAACCTAAAGATGGGCCAGGACTTTGCACAGATTCAAAATACTAATGTTACGAGTTAAAATGCCTCCCAAACCGGGCCAAGGCATTGACAACCAAATACAACAAAAATAAAGATTGTTTGATACTTGTTCATTACAAAGAGAAATCAAAATAGAAGGATCAATTTTCTTGATCATCTCAGGGCTGCTCCTGCTGCTGGTGCTCCTGAGGCTCGACATCATGGAACACCTGATATTGGGTGATCTCATCATCTTCATCAGCTTCATCAGCCTCCTCCAGCTCTTGAAGTATAGTATTGAAGTTCCTTTGTTCAACTGGAGGGGAAACCCAAGGCTTCAACCCGTCGTCAATATCTTGCTGAGCGATAATAACCAGGTCGTTGGCAGTGAAGGGGACAAGAGAGTGACTAGCTCAAGCTAGCTCGTCATATCTTTCAGCATGGGCCCATTCGGCCAACTTATCAACTGGTAGCTCGACAGAAGGTTCGACCAAGGCACGCCGAGCCATGTGTTGCTGACCAACATCATAGAAATCCCTAACTCAGGATACTATGATGTGGAAGCATTCATCACTATTTTTGAATTGCTCCACGGCGGCATTCTCCCTAGCTTGGGCCTCCTCCTCCCATTTGAGTCGGGCAGCTTGCTGGTCTTCAATCATCTTTCCCAAGCGAGCATTATGCTCTTGGACCAGTGCAGTCAGCTTACCCAGATCCCCCTCCAACTTAGCCTTCTCATGCATAGCCGCAGCAGCTTCCTCCTCCAGCTTAGCTCTTATAAGAGCAAAAGACTCCACCTGCCCTTGAAGAGGAACAAGCTGCTCCCTTGTCGCTCGAAGGTCGACCAAGGTTGCATAATGCTCTTGCTCGGTGTTGAAGTGTGCAGACCGGACAACACGGAGTTGGGAGTCAGAATCCACAGCGATCAAACAGAAGGAAAGTAGAAAGTGTGAAAAATATAAGTGTTACCTCGGAATGAAGGAGTCCCGATCTGTCACTAAACTCTTCAGGAGTGAGCCCCTCCTCAGCAAATTGGGCTAGCAGATCCCTATCTCCAGCCCATCTCACCATAGCTTGCCCCAATCCCAGATCGGGATAATGGCGGCCAAGCTATTTATCCCATAAAGGGGAGGGACATCGCTTAGCCTCTCCACCAAGGCCTGCACTTCACCAGCGCTTCTAAGTTGGGGAGCTTGGGGTGGAGGATAACTGGAGACAGAGCCCACTGCTCGGGAGGTGCCAGCTCCATCAGGACCTTGGTCGACACGCGACCTCTTCCTTAGCCGATTAAGAGGAAGAGTATCTTCAGCATCCTCATGCTCGACATCATCGAGATCCAGATCAACAAAGTTTTGGGGATCCGCCCCAATTGATTCATGCTGGGGTTCGGAACCCGACGCTAGCTCGATCGAAGTGTCGACCTCCCCCTCTGCCCCTATTACTTGAACTTGGGGGGGCATGCTTGATTGGATCCACTGGACCAATCCCATTAATGGGGACCATCCCAATGCCAGCCTTGGTGAGCAGCTTGTTCCTATCCTCAGCCTCCTTCTCACGGCTGGCGCGGGCATTGGCAGCTCCGTTTGTTTTCCTATTCCTCCTTCTATCTCCCCGATCGACTATACGGTTCATGTTGTTCTCTTGCTCGATGGTTAAAACTGCCCGATCAAAAAGGAAACATTTAGCAAAAGAGATATGCGAGCAAAATTATACAAGTTCAGTAAGAAAGCAAGTAAACACTTAACCGCCATAGTGAAATAGGCCTCTGTAGTGGTTGGGCATCCTTTTGCATAAATGACACTGGGTATCTCAAGCTACGGATTATTGGTACTAAAGGGGCTACCTCCCCATCTCCACCCAGCATCATGCCGGCTTGGATAAAAAAGTCTTTGTCCGACCCAAGTGCGGCCCAACTAATGGTGCTCCTCCGAGCCACCAGTACCAACCTACGATAGAGTTCTTCACTCCAATCCGGGACCCAGTAATCTTCCTCCCTCATTGGAGGTAAATCACCTTCGGGCAAAGGGAACTCCCATCCCTTCCTACTCTCCACTAATATCATGTGGGTATTCCACCCAGAAGCTTTGTCGGGTAGGTGGATGAACAGTTTTAGGGCCTTAGCTTTGGCCGGGGTACTAATCCCAAAGGTCTTGTCATTCACCACCACCTTAAAATACCTCCTAAAGACATGCATGCAAGGTTCGTACCCTACAAACCTACAAACCATGGCAAATTATACTAAAACCCAAATGGTGTTGGCGCCTAATTGCATGGGGACAGCGGCCAAACATTCAAGAAATTCGCAGACGAAGGGATCTAGAGGTAGGCGTAGGCCGGCCTCAAACTGGCCATAGAAAAAGTCTACTATGGTCGAGCTCAAACCCCAGTACATCCAAGATTAGGACTTCCTTTGCCTCTCAGTGAAGTGATTTAGGTGGAAGTATCTCTGGGGACCTCAAAGAACTTGTGCAAGATGTTGAATCTTGATTCTGCATTCTTCCTACCAATTGCTGGCCTGGGGGCCACATAGCCTCTCTCATTACGGCCTAGGACAACCGTCGAGCAAAACGCATTAACTATATTTCCAAAGGAGGAGCTCGACGAAGCAGAAGCAGGTGATCTTTGAGATGTCATATCTACAGAAGACACAAAAACAGGGAAATCAGTCCTAGTTGATGTATGTTCCGAACAACCTATGGGCGACCTAGATTCCCCTGGGAATGCTAACCTTTCTCTAGGGAAGGGAGGTCCATTAGACTTGATATAGAAGATAATAAGGTGGTCGATCAGTTTGTTGAAGAGATGGAAGCGGAAAATCCGTGGATCATCCGCCTCCAAATCTCCCATACTCTCTTCGGCCTGAAACCCTATCTGCTCTAAGATGGTGATACACTCCTGCCTCTTCAATCCCATGGACCTTCTAACCTTTTGTAAACCCTAAGGTTTACGGAGTTGTATCCACACCTAACAGCAGCCAAAGGTTCTAGCCATGGCGGAATTGAAAGAAAAACTTGAAATTAAACCTAAAAACAGAGGAATTGAGGGATACCTTGGTTAAATTAAAGGAGAAAGAACTCAATGACGATTAGAGGGCTCGATTACGCCAGAAAATCATTTGCCTTGTTTTTTCTCTTGCTGGGTGCTTGAATATTTGGGCTTTGAAAAGGAAAAGGATTTTGCCTTTTATACTCCTCATTTTCCTTACCTGATTTGGAAAGGCCAGGGGACACAACATTTCTTTGCGCCAGTTATTGCTGCTCCACGTTTCCCAAAAACAGTTGTCCAATCACCAGAATCGTACCATCTTACGGAAATTATGGCACATTAAATAGCGTGTCAGGCCATCCAAAGTCAATAGTAGAGATCGACCTACATCTTCTCAGTCGACCATCCAACAACGAGCTGTGTAAGGCATCAAATTTTTTATATAACTTCCTGGTCGACAAAGTCAACACAGAAAGTTGGGGGCCATTGAACGGAATAAAAGTGACGGGCCAGGCTCAACGTATGAAGCCCAACATTTCAGACGTTACAAAGACAATACCATGGAATGGGCCAGTCCAATTGCTACAACGCCCACGGCCCAACGACAAAGATCAGTCGATCTAGCTCATTGTCCGACCATCCTTGATCCCGACCTAGCTTTGTCCGACATAAGATCATTTACTTGTACAATTTCTATCAAGCTAAGGCATAAAATCAGGTCGATTTCGAATACTCAAGCGACCTCGACCTAACAACAGGTACGTCCGTCTACGTTGTTATTTGTAACCGCCTCCTACATTCACGGAGACAGTTACGCTCACAACATCTCCTTGATTTTAGGGATTCACCACGATCCCATGACAACACTATAAATACCAGACAACTCACAACGTTAAAAGGTAATGTCATCTTAGCTATTTGAGATTACGTCGTTTTCCATACAGTTTATTACGAACTTATAACACGTTATCTTATCATCACATTGGAGGGTCTTAACCGGAGACCAACCCGGCTAGTCGTTTGTTCGTGGTTTCAGGTAATATCTGATGGGGATCAACCTATTGCTGGACTTAGGCTGATCTGGTTCGTTTTCTGCGTCATCAAAACTATTTTTGGACAAAATAATAGAGGGGTAGTTGAAGAGAGGAGATCCTCTGTACCAAAAAAATGTGTCATTGTCTGTACCACAAATAAGAATTTGACACATAGCAAATCTTGTTGGACTGCAAACTTTCGTTAGCTAACAGAATAAGGGTAGGTTAGGAAGTTTAATTTTTCTCTCTCACACCCTCTCTCACACACCTCATTTCTCTCTCTAGTTAATTCAGTAGCAGAGGAACACAACCTCCATGGCTGAGAAGTAGCGGCAAGTGGGGGACGGAAAGAACAACAACTCATCACATGTAGATCCCGACCGGAGTAATCCAGGACGAGTTCACCGGGTTCAATTTTCGAGTTCCACACACAGTAGTTTCCTAATTCCAATTGTTGGGTTTAGAACAAATTTCCGGATCTCAATTTTTGCAGGCACCAAAAATCAATTGTGGTTAGGGTACTGAGATGGGTGGTGACGTTTTCAGTGTTCTTCTGCTACTGAATTAGAGAGAGAAAATGAGGTGTAAAAGAGAGTGTGTGAGCGAAAAATTGAGCTTCCTACCCTACCCCTATTCTGTTAGGTAACGAAAGTTTATAGTCCAACAATATTTGTCATGTGTCAAATTCTTATTTGCGGGTACAAACAGACAAGACAATGGCATATTTCTTTGGTACAGAGGATCTCCTCTCATAGTTGAATATTTGCTGTACACATGTTGCACCGCTTCCTTGCAAATAAAAAATATTGTGCACTAATTGACTTCGCTTATATTTTAACGTGGAGGAGGAAAAGATTACTAAAATAATAAATAAAATCTAATTTGTTTAATATGCTGTTATCTTCTTGAAACTGCGCATCGATAATTGAATCCATGAAAGTAGATCAAGTTCACTTTACAAGAAGCTAAGTTGAAGACTTCTCCATAAAAAACAAACAAAAAACACTTCAGATCTAAGAAAACGATTGTTAGTATTGTTTTATATCTGCAAAATTATTAGAGTACATGGTTAATTGATTTAAAATAGACAATATGACCCCCTTGTCGTATTTATAACAAAAAATCTCTACCCCACTTTCTCTCTCATACTCGCAACAATTACTTTTTTCTTAATATCCACACATTCACATTTGATAATTTCTATACAAGGACAGAGGGAGTATTTATTAAAGAAAATTTATCCACGACTCTCTTTTAACCTTGCTCCGTTGACTTCAGATATTCACACCAGCTAGCTGTGAGAATGGGAAAACCTTATTTTTATTATTCACAAACTCCAAATATATAGTACAAGAGAGAGTCATATTTTAATAAGGATATTGAATTTTCTATTCTAATCACAATACAAATATTTAGTTACCTAATTTAAATATATGAGAATAGTTGCAAAGAATAATCTAGAAGAAGTCAAACAAGTAACTTAGGAAACTTTAGGAGAAGTATCCTTAATACGCCCCCGCAAGATGGACGATTCGTGGAGAAGATCGATCAATCTTGGAAATGAGTTGATCGAAGCGTAGACGAGAGAGCGGTTTTGTCAGAACATCAGCAAGCTGGCCATTACCAGAAATGTGCTGCACACGGAGAGAGCCAGACTGAACCTGTTCACGAACAAAGTGAAACGACATGTTTCATGAAGTCAAACAAGTAACTTAGGAAAATTTAGGAGATGTATTGATGCAGATCGACGGCAATTCTGGAATTATTATTTACTTATCTTTTATTATTTTCTTTGTATTTTTGGAATTATTATTAGATAGGTAATATTTTGATGTTTTAGAATAGATTTAGGAGATATTTTGTTATTTTTGAGTCCTATTATATTACCATATAGCTTAGGGGTGATTTTAGTAGGTTTTGACTTATTTTTCAAGTCGTAGGAGTCAAATAAAATAGGGTCATATGTTAAATCCGAAAATTAGACTTTGATTTTATGAAATAGAAAAGAAAAGCTTTGGCTTTCAATTATTGATTCTTGTTCTTTTCGTTCGGTCATAAATCTCTATCCTTTCGTTTACATCATTTGGTATCAGTGCGCCTGGCGCGTATATCAATGGCTGAACGAGGACGCGTTGGTCGTGGTGGACGAGGTGGTCGAGGGAGCGGCCGTGCAGCGGAGCCCCAAGAAGATGACCATCATCGCAAATGAAACCTTCGTGATATCGAGATAGACGAGATACGAAGACAGATTAAAATACTCCAGAACCGCATGGATCGCTTGGAGCTTTCAGTGAAGATTGGTTCAGATCCGGTTATTTCAGCCGAAGATATGGAGTATCGAGAGGGGATGGATTCCTTCGCCCAAAATCATGGACATCATGACAGGTATACGGCTGGCTGACCCTTGGATGTCGATGTGAGGATCGAAATTCCGGAGATCGAAGGTAAGGCAAATCCTGATGATTTCATTGATTCTTGGATTGATACTATTGAGTATAAAGACGGTTTTTTTTCGAATCTTCAAGTCAAGAAGATCTTGTTGATTGATCAAAATCGCCTAGGTTTGATGTATGTCATTGTGACTGTTGTCAAGTGATGCCATCTGATCATGTTCGTGTTGAAATAGTTGATTTTGATTTTTCTCAAAATCAAGTGATGTGGAAGATTAAAGATGTCAATTTTGGTCAGCGGTTCGATGATCCGTTTGACCCCTTTGATGTTGATTGTTCAAAGTTTTCGGCTTCTTGGTTCTTCAAAAGATTAATTATTGATAAGTTTCTCACTAATGGATGGACTGACTGGATGTATATTTTGACAAGTGATACTAAATACAAAGTTCGTCAACGATTTAAGGATAAATTTCTAGATGTATTTCCTAAAGCAACATGTCAAATTCGAGGACGATTTTTTTCTAAGAAGGAAAGAATGATGCAGATCGACGGCAATTCTGGAATTATTATTTACTTATTTTTTATTATTTTTTTTTTGTATTTTCGAAATTATTATTAGATTGGTAATATTTTGATGTTTTAGAATAGATTTAGGATATATTTTGTTATTTTTGAGTCCTATTATGTAACCATATAGTTTAGGGGTAATTTTAGTAGGTTTTGACTTGTTTTCCAAGTCGCAAGAGTCATATAAAATAGGGTCATATGTTAAATCCGAAAATTAGACTTTGATTTTATGAAATAGAAAAGAAAAGCTTTGGCTTTCAATTATTGATTCTTATCATTTTTGTTCGGTCATAAATCTCTATCCTTCCGTTTGGTATCTCCTTAATACTAGCCTCCATTCCCATGGATCAATATATCACTTGATGAGTTCTGCAAAGTTTGTGTAGACTTCATAAGCCGTCTAATTTCCTCCTTGCATAATATAAACATGTAAATGTTTATATTATGTTCCATTTTTGGACTTCCCGGAACTTCAGCTTATAGCAAGATGGATGCTAAGAAAACTGTTTCGAATCTACAAGCAACAGCTGCTTTCAGCAATGCATTTTTCATCATTTTTGCCGAGTCTCTGCAGAAATGGGAATAGAGATATTCCCATTTCTGTATATGCCAAACCAATAGTTGGCAGACGAAGATTGAACATAATTCTTCAAATTTTTATATGTTATATCCGGTCCGGCCAATTTCAAATTAGACAAGTTTCTATTTTGAGCGTTCCACAAAATTTAGCCTAAAATGGGAAGTCTTTAATGTTAGTTAATCAATAGGGCACACTTTGATACAGTATGAGCAGCAACAAGGAGACCTTCTGGGGGCGAGGCGGCAGCCCCACCCATGGCCAGGCGGGCGCCTGGGACACAAACGGGAGTTACTGATGTTGTTTCCTTTTCTGATTTCGTTGTTTCCTTATTTAGTTTGATGGTATTTTCAGACTGTTATTTTGATTGATTTCAATTGATTTTAATTAGGTTTATTTTGGTAGAGTTCTAGAATAATTTTAGAGTAGTATTTAAACAATGTTAGGGCTTTTGTATTGAGGGGACTTTTGATTTTGAATTATGAAAATTGTATTGCTGTGAGCAATTACTGAGGGTTTAAATCCCGTCTTGTATTCTCAATTCCGTTCAGTCATTTCTTTAATTCTCATATAACCTTCCGCCTGTATCAATTGGTATCAGTTTCCTGGTCGAATTAATGGCTGAACGAAGGCGTGGTCGTGGTGTTCATGGTGTTCGTAGTAGGGTTCGTGTAGCGAATCCCCAGGAATATGATCCCCATCACGAACGTGAACTATATGAAATCAAGAAGGACGAAGTGCGAAGAAAGATTCAAGATCTCAAACTTCGTTTGTTGCGTTACGAGATTCGAGAACTCCAACGATACTTTGATCGGGTGGAGGGTCGACGAATCCAACGACAGCTAGCGCGGTTGGAGGACTCGGAATCAGACATATCGTCTGATGAAGAGGGTTTAACGGTGACCAATCCCTCCGCTAGGGATCACGAACTTGGTGACAGGAAGTGGACATATCCTTCTAGGGTTATCGGCGACATGAAGATCGAGATTCTGGGGTTAAAAGGTAAGTCACAGCCTGAAAAGTTTGTTGATTGGTCTATACCACCGGTGTTTGATAAGTGTGATTGCGAGATTTGTCATATTGTGACAACTCACGTAATTGACAAGGCGGAACACCCAATACGACTGCAACCTGGGAGGACGGAAGTCAGCCTGGGAGGATTACCCAATGCAGTGAACAACAAGGCTGGGATACAGGCGGCCGCCCCACCATGGCCAGGCGAGCGCCTCACCTGAAGGAAGTCACGGCCGAGCATCCGAGCTTGAGGCAGGTGCCTCGTATTATCCCAGGCGGGCGCCTCGTTGACAGAGGAAAGGTACTGATGTTTGGTTTACATGTTGATTTAGGGTGGAAATTTGAAACAGTCACCGTTGCTCTTGAGTACGAAGATCCGTTTGACAGGTATATCCCACGTTCTTCGGTTCGATACATCATTCAGAAGTTGATTATTGAATTTTTTGTATCGTTCCAATGGTGTGATTGGATGGATGTTGGGATGAAAGGAATGAAGTATACAGTTCGTCGTCGATTCAGAGATAAATTTCGAACAGTCTTTCCCGGTACGACACTCAAAATTCGAGGTCGAATTTTTTCTAAGGAGGGGAAGATGATACAGTATAAGCAGCAATAAGGAGACCTTCTGGGGGCGAGGCGGCCGCCCCACCCATGGCCAGGCAGGCGCCTGGGACACAAACGGGAGTTACTGATGTTGTTTCCTTTTCTGATTTCGTTGTTTCCTTATTTAGTTTAATGGTATTTTCAGATTGTTATTTTGATTGATTTCAATTGATTTTAATTAGGTTTATTTTGATAGGGTTCTAGAATAATCTTAGAGTAGTATTTAAACAATGTTAGGGCTTTTGTATTGAGGGGACTTTTGATTTTGAATTATGAAAATTATATTGCTGTGAGCAATTACTGAGGGTTTAAATCCCGTCTTGTATTCTCAATTCCGTTCAGTCATTTCTTTAATTCTCATATAACCTTCCGCCTGTATCACACTTGCTATAATCATCATAACAACAATCTCTCTTACTATTTTCTATCCTGATTTCTATACTCATTACACCTTAATATATTAAGTACAATTTTTTCTTAAATCCGGGAGCTGCGCACGCAAGTACCTGTGGGGTTTCAAAGGGACAGTCTCGTTGACATTTTAGTGGTGTGCCAATTTTAAAATGTTAAAATTTTCCTTGCAGGAAACTAAAGAGAAGATGGATAGTTGAATATTTTTGGACAAAATAATAGAAGTGTAGTTGAATATTTGCTGTACATATGTTGCACCGCTTCCTGAAACTGCGCATCGAGAATTGTATTAGACGTGACCACGGTTAATTAACCGCGGTTAACCGGTTAATAACCGGCGGTTAACGAAGGTTAAAATCATTAACCGGACTTAACCGTTAACCGTTAAGTTACGGTTACGGTTAACCGGTTAACGGTTAATCCGGTTAACCCGGTTAACCCGGTTAATAAACGGTTAATTATTATTATTTTTTTTTTTTTCAAGGATGTCAGATTTTTATCTAAAGTTAAAAAAAAATAACTTTTTAATAGTTTTTTGAATAAAAAGTTAATTTTTTAACACTTTTTTTGAAAAAACAGTTAAATATTTAACAGTTTCTGTTAAATATGTAACTGTATATGAACTGTTTTTTTTTTTTTTTGGATAAATAAAACTATTTTAAATAGTTGTTAAGACTAATATTTTTTGCAAAAAGTTATAGAAAAATAGGTATGAATTTTTAAAGAAATGAAAACTTAACGGATTTAAAAGAAACGGAAGTATATAAAGAGAAAACTTAACTTTTTTGAATAACCGACGGTTAATTAACGGTTAAGTGAACCGGTTAATTAACCGGCGGTTAACCGGCGGTTAATCGGAGTAAAAATTTCTTAACCTTTGTTAACCTCGGTTACACGGTTATCGGTTAGGCGGTTAAGGCGGTTAGACGGTTAACGGTTTAGGCGGTTAAAATCCGGTTATTAACCTTACGGTTAGCCGGTTAACGCTTAACCTTGGACACGTCTAAATTGTATCCTTGAAAGTAGATGAACAGACTTGGCATCAAGTTCACTTTACAAGAAGCTAAGTTGAAGACTTCTCCATAAAAAACAAACAAAAAACACTTCAGATCTAAGAAAACGATTGTTAGTATTGTTTTATATCTGCAAAATTATTAGAGTACATGGTTAATTGATTTAAAATAGACAATATGACCCACTTGTCGTACTTATAACAAAAATTTGGGTTAATGACAATTTAGGGCCTGTAGTATAGGGACATTACCACATTGGGGCCCGAAGTCCAAAAACTATCAATTTAGGGCCTTAATTTACAATTTTGATCAAATTGGGGCTTTTTGACGAAAAACGTTAAAAAAACCCGTTAAGTGGTCATGTGCGAAACATGTGACATTTAGTGAGGGCATTTTGGTCATTTTACATTCAGCCCAGACTTCAGGCCCTAAATTGACATTTTTCCTATAAAATAATAAATAAAAATATTTAGTTTTTTTTTACAAAAATTAATAATAATAAAATAATAATAATAATAAAATAATAATAATAACTAATTTATTTCCAAATTAATTGATTTTTTAATTTATTATTTTTGAATATTCATTTTTGAGAGAAGGAAATATCGAATATTATTTCCAAATTAATTTATTTTTTAATTTATTATTTTTGAATATTCATTTTTGAGAGGAGGAAATATCAAATATTATTTCCAAATTAATAACTACATTATTAATTCTTATATTAATAATACAAATACACTAACCAAAAAAATTCAAATATTCATGAAAAAAAAAAAATAACACCACACATGTTTATACTCATTCCCAGACACATCCACCACGCAACAACCCACCGCTGCAAGCACCACCAACAACCCACCGCTGCCACTGTCATCAACACCACCACTGCCGCCACCACCACCACCTTCCAAAGCCTTCAACACACCACCAACACACTGCTGCCGCCACAACTAACACCACCACTACCAACAACCCAGAAAAATCAAATTCAACAAAAAACCCACCTTCTCCGGCCACCAAATCGTCCTCCACACCCCCATTAATACCCGCACCAAGCCATCTCCTCCATTTCCGCCGCCTTCAACCACTGTCTTCTCCAATCTCTCAGTACAACAGCCACCACAAAGACCCAAACTCACTCAATTCCAAATACAAGCAAGATAGAAATCAAATGAAGGAGACGATTGAGGGAGAGCAATGGCCATTGCCCGGCCCTGTTACCATACCATCACCGCCATTGTACCAACACAAACACCACCAAAACCATTAACGCCACCGGTAACACAATTTACATGAAACCCTCATCGAAATAGAATCTAAAATTGACAAAAGCAAAACCCAAAAATCTGCAATTTTGAAGCCAAAATCTGCAATTTTGAAGCCAAAATCTGCAACATTGAAGGTTTCGTTTGAAACCCTAAATCTTAATTTGCAAAATAAAATAAAAAATCTTCAATCAACAATGGCAAGCTTCACTGCAGAATAGGGATGGGCGGACGGCTGGGCATGGAGGAGGACGATAAAGAGGAGAGATTATGGAGGCATGGGGTGGGGTTGTGGACCTATCTGACCGAGTATGAAGGAGAGAGAGGAGAGAGTTTGTAGACAAGGGAGACAACGACGGAGGAAGGTGGATGGAGGCGGAGGAAGATGGAAGGGAATGGGTTGCCGTTGTTTGTGGTTGAAGAGGGAGGAAGAAGGTATAAATTGGACAATTTTCAATTTAGGGCCTGAAGTCTATGAAATGACCAAAATACCCTCACTAAATGTCACATGTTTCGCACATGACCACTTAACGGGTTTTTTTAACGTTTTCCGTCAAAAAGCCCCAATTTGATCAAAATTGTAAATTAAGGCCCTAAATTGATAGTTTTTGAACTTCGGGCCCCAATGTGGTAATGCCCCTATACTACAGGCCCTAAATTGTCATTAACCCCAAAAATTCTCCACCCCACTTTCTCTCTCATACTCGCAACAGTTACTTTTTTCTTAATATCCACACATTCACATTTGATAATTTCTATACAAGGACGGAGGGAGTATTTATTAAAGAAAATTTATCCACGACTCTCTTTTAACCTCGCTCCGTTGACTTCAGTATTCACACCAGCTAGCTTCCATTCCCATGGATCAATATATCACTTGATGAGTTCTGCAAAGTTTGTGTAGACTTCAATGGAGAGAAGCCGTCTAATTTCCTCCTTGCATGATGTTCTACTGGAAAATATCAAGAACGCGTTTGTCGCGATACCAAAAAACAACGAAGTTTTTCGTTCCATCTTAAGAAATCTTCAAGAAACTCTTGTTTCCATGAAACCTTTGCTTCTTGTTCAGCTGGATCCAACCATGGAACAAAGGTTTCGCAATCTCTTGGAAACACTTGATTCCCACATTCCCCATTTGGCCAAATTCAAAGAAATGCTTCCCGCGTTTGGTACTTACTATATAACCATGTTGGAGGACCTCAATGAGGGATTGAGGAAATTTTATAATCATTATGTTCAGGAGGATCAGCTGGACAGATTAAATGAAGGTAATTACTACATCCCTAATTTTTTTTGTCCATTTTAAAAATTGAAATAATTATTATCAAGTTTAAATTTGTAGTTTTTGTTAGTTTAGTGGTATTGAGCTCCTCCCACCTACACAGAGAGGTTATGGGTTTAAATCTATTGGAGAATTGGTGGTTTTCGAGCATTACTTGTCTTATACCAATCAAGTGTACACGGAAGAAATACAACATGCAACAATATCCATATGAAAGCAATAAAAGACAAGAACACAAGATTTGTTCACTAAGTTCATCCGACGACCGATCTACATTTGGGAGCACTAAGCCAGGACATTCAATAATATCAAATTTGTTGTGTTACAATCAAAACCCATATTCTCCCTCCGGAGTCATCACCTCTATTTATGTATACACACACCACTTATACAGTCCCTAAACATAACCTAGGTCATCCATGGAATGCCCCTAATGGCACATTAACCCTATCAATGCCTTTAACTCTCTTTGTGGATCTCACAAATTCTCTCTTACTAATTTCCCTAACACACATGTTTATGGCTGTCACTTTGGCTTAAATAGGATACAAAACGAAGTTCTAGAAGAAACCTACTTACTCCCCAAGAAAGGCAAGCGATGCAAATAAGAAAAATTCAGATCTCCCGTCAGCACGGTCGTGCTTGTTTTGCAGCACGGTCGTGCTGAACAAAAAACTCGAATTTTCGCTTTTCTGATGTACGACCACGCGAGCTAAAATGCGAGGTCGTGCCGGCTAAAAATACTCCCATTGTACTTTTTCCTCTTCTCTTAGCCTAGTAGTTTCCTAATTTGTCTACAATTCCAATAAAATCTTGTCATATATTAATTGATCAATATGAATAAATATCCTGGTTTCTAAGAAAAATAAATAGTTCTTGTTATTCTGTAAGTAAAAATGCAAAAGCTCTTATTAACAGACATTTTAGAAGAAGAAAAATAATTTATGCCTGATCATTGTGAAAAAGGGACATATATTTATATACCAGAGATTATTTTTCATTGAATTGATGTTCAATCTGATATATTCAAATTAAATTGCAAGAGAACAGTTGAAGGAACATATGGACCAGCAGAAGGGGGCATCACAAATGTACGTCGGCTGTCAACAGAAGTACGGAATATGATTAGAACAGAAATGGCCAAGGCCAGCTACTCTGTAAAACCTACCTTAGAGAAACTTGATATAATTCTGGAATCTCTACTTTGTAAAGAACACGACGACGACACATCTGAGCTTCTCCGTCATCTAAAAGTTGTTAGAGTTAATTTCCAATTTCTTAACGGCCACCATAATATTGACATCCAAAAATATCTGCGGAAATGTGAACAAGAATTGAGGAGGTTCATCGAGGAGGAGACGCGGATGCAACTGGAAAATCTAGATAGGAGATATGAAGGTGAAGTAGTTTTTAACAATGAATTTTTTTATATATTATTAAGGCATAGTAAACCTTACTTTAGTTTTGTCTAACTATATTGAATTTGTGATAGGCATATACATTAATTTCCATTGTTTCTTGCATCAATTTACATGTCGAAACATAATTTAAATTGTAACCCCCCCCCTGCATTTGGCATTTTACAGAGCGTCGGAGAAGGAGAGACAAAGAGGCATCGGATGTGATCAAATTTTTCGGCGCCTCAGTTGTTGCCTATTTAACATATGCCCCACAAACCCCCATCTCTTTCTTCTTCTTTATAGGTGCAGTCACCGTATTCGTCATCCTCTTCAAAGATGAATATTCATTTATTGTGAACCTGATTTTAACTGGCCTCATAGTTGCGCCTTTTTTCTATTCAACTGAAATCCTCTTCTGTTGGGTCATTGTCATTGGCACACTCGTCGTTTACCTTAACCGCTCCAAATCTGAAATCCATGGTATGTATCTTTTACACTTGGAATACACTCTTTTTAAGCCTACACATTCTATTAGTTGCTCGTATATCTTGTTTTTTTTTTCAACTTCTAATTAGTGTATAAGTTTGAGTAACACCCTTATGCATATGATCCTTAAAACTCAAACATATGTGATAGTGATTTTCTTTTTGTATGATATGGCGGGAATATAATTTCCGCTATTTGTTTTTATCTTTTTGTATGATTAAACATTATTTTGAATTCCCCCCCCCCCCAGACATCTGGCTTTCTACAGAGCGACAAGAAGAGGGTGAAGACGAATCATATGTGATACTGTTCATGACAGCCATTGGTTGCACCACTGTTGCCTGTTTCGTCTACTGGCAGAACACCCTAATCTCTTGTATCGTCTTCATAACTGTCATCGTGCTACTGGCCAACTACTTCAAATTCAAAAGCCTTGGTATGCCTCTCTTATTGAACTCATTTGGCATATTTAACATCAGAAACTAGTTAATAAAATGTTCAAGATGTAGGCCATGTTAGAGAAATATTCCACATCAACAAAATAAACAAACATGGACCGGTACTTAGACTTGAGCGGCTACTCCTCTTGTCACCATTCGGTTTTAAGTGAAACCTCTAATATAGTCTAAGATGGTATCAGATCGGTTAAGATGATATTAAGTTTATGTTCTACAAAGCCTTCAAAAATCTAACACGAGTTAGCACTTTTACTGGATCGAAATTCTCTCTCTTTAGCTTCCACCCCCCCCCCCTCCCTTTCCTCGACTTTGCTGGGACTAGTGAACAAATAAACTAAATGTGACCATTTTTTCGCAAAGGAGGGATAGCAGGTTGATTTTGTAACTCTAACATGTAACTAGACTGATTATTGCACGGAATAATAAGAGGCGGCCGAAAGTTCATAACCCCCAAAATTCAATTTCTCTCTTTCAATTCCCAATTGTTTTTGTGTATTGTTATTGTCAATTTCTTCCGCTGCGTTGCGCAATAATAATCTTGAACTATTACATGACTAAACTTATTTTTGAGTTTTATCGAATACTTTTGTGATTTTGCAGTGCGACGGAGAAGGAATTTTACAGATGAATTGGAGAATGTCATCATGTTTTTCACAGTGATCTTTGTTATTGGTGCCATCATCTTGTTTGTTAGCTTCTTCAAGCCCGAAATCCCTGGTATGCATCTTTGAAATGTACTCAATACGTATTTGCACACAATTGAGACTTGCGTTCTTTTTCAGCTTATACTCTCTGCTTCTAGCTCTTCCGACTTTTTATTCAGCTTATAATCAATTGTTAAGTAGCGGGTCAAGTTGTTTTCTTAATTTATTGTTGTACACCTAGACTTGATGGCGTTGTATGTCTTTGATATGCAGGTAAAGAGGACATCAATAATGAAATCTTCTTGAGCTTTAGAGGTTCGGACACTCGTTACATCTTTGCTAGCTCCTTACACAATAATTTGGAAAAGGCAAATATTAGAACATTCTTTGACGAAAGGAACATGCGCAAGGGAAAACAAATTTGGGAGGAACTACAAAGGGAGATCAGAACCTCAGTAGGTGCCATAATTATATTATCGGAAAACTATGCTGAATCAGAAGATTGTCTTGATGAACTTCTCCAAATCCAAAAACGGGAGAGGAAATATCAACACTACATACTTAAACCAATATTTTACGATGTCAAACCAGAACACCTAACTGATAAACGAAGCAAGTTTTATCGGGCACTCCAAAAGCATCGCAACACCAAAAAGATCAAAGAGTGGGCCGGAGCACTTGAAACCATTACCGGTTTTGCTGGATACACTTATACAAGGTGCCTAATTAATTCTTTTTTCATGGTGCACTATCAAAGTGTATATATATTCGTGTTTCCATTAGAATTATGCATATGCTATTCGCATCGCTCTAATTTCTATGTTGGTTGCAAATTTTACAGTAACTGGGACCATATGGATGTACTGATAGACAGAATAGTTGGAGATGTAAAAAGATATCTACGAACTGCAAATGGACGTCAAGTACGAAAACATATCTGAATGAGGATGATCTCTCGATTGATTATGAAGATGACACCACAGAGTACTATGCAATTGACATTTGGAAAATCAGTCAGGGTTTTACGTTTTAATCCTTGTTTTCAAGAACTATGTCGTATGGGTAGCTATTTGTGGATTAAAGGATGGGGAAGAAGTACATTATCAACTCTTGGATTATTCAAATAAATCATAAAAAGGCTAAAATCAAATACCATATCAGAAACAATAAGATGAGATGGAAGATATTACCTTGCCTCAATTCTTGTTTTGTTATCTCTTTGCAAGTGCCACCTTCCATTTTTCTACCCTGTGATTGTGCCTTTTTGTATGTTTTCAAGAGCTCCGCCACTAGTGTTTATGATAGATGTCCTCCTTCGCTAGAGGATCTGCACAAGTTCATCATGACACAACCTAGATAATTAAGCTGTAAGAATAATGTAAAAACGACACCTTTTTTTAAAAAAAAAAAAAAAAAGGAATTGCTACTAATTAAAGGCATTCTCTAAACTGTCAAAATATAAGGGCTAGAAAAAAAGTCCATATTATTGAAGAGAGGGGGTTTTGTTTTAACATACATCTTCTGATGACGCCAAGCTTTTCAGGGTCAGGAGCGATTTAAGGATATCTGGCTTGATATATTTAGTGGTTTGTTTGTACCTAGATCACAACACAAATAAGCACCGTTAAGGTCAAAGTTGGATGTTACTCCAACTCAGGCCCTCGGGTGTGAGAGTAAGAATACTGAGATAATAAGGCTTTGAATACCTTGGAGTGTGTGTGTGTTTAGGGTTTAAGAGTAATAGGGCTTACTCAATATATTTGGAACTTACCTTGCCCAAGGGGATAAAGGTCTTCTATTTATAGGCAATGTAGTGGTGCTTGTTGATGTAAGCAATGAGATCAGCCCTAGGGGGCACTTTGGTATTTGACCAGCTACACGTGTCCGCAGCTAATTGGCCCTGTCAGGGAGGGAACATTGACTGCTGTAGAGGCATGGCTGAAAGGGACATGAGCCGTGTAGGTGGCTTGGCGCATTAAATGTAATAGTAGGCGCCTGACTGAGCCGCATTAAATGCGTGAAGGGGGAGCCGGCAACTTGCATGTCAGAGCCAGTAAGCTAACTTGCTCAGTAAGGCTTGACATTAACCGGGAGGCAGGTGTGAGCCCGCGGTCAACATCTTGGGCGCGGTCAAAGGTATTTGACGCGGGCACGGAGGGAGCGGCCATACCTCCCGCGGGCACGGGACCAGCGATCATACAATCTGCGAGCACGGACCCAGCGGTCATAGATCGTGCGGGCACGAATATAGCGGTCAGGATCCCTCCGGTATTTGATAGGGAAAATGCGGGGAGGGACGCGGTCTTGACCTCAAGGGCCTATCTGTCCGCGGTCTTCCCCCCCAGCGGTCTAGGAACTGCCACGTCACTGGTTCCTTGGACCAGATCGAGCGCGGGCCCGGTCCAGTAGATCCGGGCTCATCAATGGCCCCTAGCTCCAAGTGTGATTATTTATGGTCTGAGTGAGGAGCTACTAGAAGCTCGGGTTGTCCAGATCGCTCCTCGAGCGAGCACCAGTGTTGGCATTTTTGTTGGTAGTTGCTTCCCCCCATGGGCTTATGGGAGCGTTCGGGAGGCACCAGTGAGAGACACGTGTCCCCTTGCATGCTGTGCCTCCCGGTTAATCAAGTGGGCCCCTTGGCAGATGAAAAGACGGGGCGTGGTACGTACAGGGGTACGTGTCAATCATCTGAGAGGGGTAATAAATGTTTAACCGGCGGAATTTTTGAATATTTCAAACGTTGGAAACGGTTCAGGGTTCGAGGAACGGTTTGTGGGCTAATTAATACGGGTTAACGGGTTAACCTGTATAGGTAGGCCTTATAAATACCAAACCCTTAAACCTCAAACCCTTTTTACCGTTTCCCAACCTTCAAAGAGCTTAGAGAGAGAATTTTCGCTGCGAATCCTGTGCTAGTGTTCTTCGAATCCAACCCTCAAGCTTTTCTTCGTAAGTAATTGTTGGGGTGTTTCTTCTTCATCTCTTTCTGTTGGGTTTTGAACAATGACTACTCGTGAATTTGGACCCCGCCCTCCCATAGAATTAGGAGATGGATCCACCCCTGATACCTTCGCCGTTTGTAAACGGACGGGGGGAATATTTAGGAAGGTAGGACTAGGGTGGTTAAGGCTATCCCTACACTGTTTTTTGTATTTCTGTGAGAAAGATGATTGGGGGCCGTTCGTCCCACCCCGGTTGTGGGAGGCCAAGAGGAAGTACATTTATAACCGTGATGTATTGGTGTTGGGGGATCACCGTAGGCTAAGAAATTTTGTGATGGGGATTTTGTGCAGGTTTCCCCGTGAGAGAGATCAGGCTTTGAACGCCGTTGAACTTGTGAGGAGAGCGATCCGTGTCCCCGACCAAATAATTGACTGGGAGAAGTGTGATCTAATGGATCCTGAACAAACCAATGATGTGCGGGCACCGGGCACGGACCTGAATGACCCTTTAGATGTTCTGCCCCTGAGGACCATATTTCCCAATGTGCCCGCGGCCCCTAATAACCCAATCGAACTGAGTAGCAGCGAGGAGCTGGAGCCTCTGAATTTTGAGGTGACCGGAGGCGGAGACAATGAGGCTGAAGTAACCTCTGCCCGCGGTGATGCCACCGGTCTCTTTGGCTCGACGAGCTCGGAGACCGAGGAGGATGACCGCGAGGTTGAGGATAGGAGGGCTGCGGGGACCTCCAAGAAGGCTAATGAGACCACGGAGATTGTGGATGCCTTCGAGGACCCTGACTCCGAGGAGGAGATAGTTGTGGCCCCTGCCAGGAATAAAGGCAAGCGGCCAGCTGCTGGGGTGAATCCTGGCCGTGGCCGCGGTAAGAAAGCCAAGGAGGTGGCTACTATTGACTGGGAGGAGGATATCTATGAGATCTAAAACGTTGACCGCAATGCCTTTCGTGTCCGCACCCTTGGGCATGTTCAATTGAAGGATAAGGATAAGCTGCGGCCAAAAACCATAGCAGATGTCCGCGAGGACAACAGAGACTGCGTCTTCTATGGGGACCAATTTGAGAATGGCTTGAGGCTGCCTCTGGACCCTTTCTTTTATTTCTTCCTCGAGTTCAACCGCTGCCTGCCCATGCACCTGACTCCTAACGCCATCAGGGCTATTGTCTCCTTCATAACTGTTTGTAGATTCCTGGGCTATGAGCCTACCCTTGCCTGGCTTTATGCTTATTACCAGAATCAGATTAGCCGTGGCATCCTGAGCTTGAAGGCTAGGAACTATTCCACCAGGACCTTCTCTCCCCCATCGAACAAATTTGACCAATGGAACCAGAGGGATGTCTTGGTCATCGAGTCTAGGTTTGGCTGGCCCTTCTCCAAACCCTCAAGTCCAGTCCCGATGAAGGTGGCCGCTAATAGTTATCCGGACCCATCTTCTGCCGATGGGATGCGTTGTGCCATAGAGAGACATCTGGCCACCTATCTTGACCGCGGGGAGGAGCCCGTTTATGATGTGGGTTCCATCGTTGAAGACGAGCCCCTCTTGATCTACTCGGGGGTGGCTCCTCGCAGGGAGGGCGCCCCACATGCCCCCAGAGTAGAAATAGAGCCTATGCCTCGTGACCCTGATTGGAGGGTGCACGAGCATTACCAATTTGAGGCTGATTGTAAGACCTGTATGCTGGGCGCTGAGTGCGATCCTCCAGAACTCATCGGTCTCTGATTCTTTTATAAAATTGTTGCCAATTTATTTTGCCCTTGATTTTTCGAACTGTCTTCTAACCATTTTTCTTTTCCTCCAGAGTAGATCCAGAAGAGTATAACTTCTGATGGCCCCCTTAAGTGCTGCTCAGATGAAGGCCAAGAACAACAAGGCCAATAGGGAAGCTGCCGCTAGGAGGCAAAATGAATTGGGAGGTGTCCCGGGCAAGGATAAAACTGTGCCCATGGTAAGCAGGAAGATCGGGGAGCCTCTGTCTGCTCCCAAGGTTATCAATACCACGGGGAATCTGCCTCCACCCCCCAGGGGTCCTCCTCCAAATTTACGCCGTCCGGTACCCTCTCCAGGCCGCACTATTGCCTCCGGGCATAACCAAGAGCAGTCCAAGAAGAGGACTGAAAGGGATGCGGATCTTGCGCACAGGGAGAGGACCTCCAAGTCCCAGAAAGTGGGGGACACTCAAGTTCGGGGCTCTACCGCCTCTACCTCCGGTTCCACCACTGCTCCCTCTATTACGGGGACCATCTGCTCGATAGCCTACCCGATTTCTTCCCTGGCCACCCGCGAGGAGACCTGGGAGAAGAGGAAGCAGGTGGGAGATGTGCCCGCTATCACAGGGGTGGACTTATATGCCCGGTCATCCTACAATTCTGCTGTGGGGATCGGGCTTATCAACAGGCTCTATGCCCCTGATTTTTATCAGAATATGGCGGAGAAGGAGAACCCGTCAGCCTTGATGGGAGATATTGGGATTGCCCTCACTGAGGTAGGGACCTTTCTGCTAGTCTCTTTACTTAGCCTTTGCACCAACATATTTCTGACTATCTTCCTCGCAGGTGTGCAATAAGGCTATGCGGCTTCGAGAATGCTGCGACAGCTTGTCCGCTGAGTTGGAAAACAACACAAAGGACATGGCGGGCAAGCTTCGTGAGCTGGAGCAAGCTCAGGAGAAGGTGGGAACCTTGAACTCCCTCCTCGATCTTAAGGAGAAATCCCTGTCCACTGATAAGTAGTTTTTATATAGTATTTTATAGTCTTTTTATTACATTATTTACCTTAAATTTTGCACCAATTAAGTATAAATTAGCCTCTTTTTGTATATATCTTCGATTTTATGCTTGGTTGGTATTTTGTATGATTTTACAGGTTTTTAGGTCATTTTCACGAAGTATAAAAGGTTCAGAGCAAAAGCATTTGAAATAGAGGGACCAGAAATGGAAATTTGCTGAAGACCGGTCAAAAAGGCTCTGCTCGGCCGAGCAGATCATTGACTCGGCCGAGCACCCTCTGTTAGAACCAAAAGGTGCCTTTTAACAACAGTTGTGACCGTCAGAAAAGCCCTGCTCGGCCGAGCAGATCCCTTGACTCGGCCGAGCACATCAATTATCAGCCAAAAGGTGCCTTTTCGCAAGAGATGTGTCCCTAGCATAGAATGCCTATATAAAGGCTATTTGTACTCAGTTTTAAATATCCTAACACTACAAGAAAACTGACAGATACCGACGGAAATTAGTGACGAAAATAAATCCGTCACTAATACCGACGGATTAGTGACGAAATAGCAACGACCTGGGGTGAAAAACAAAAAACGAAATTAGGACGAGATTACCGACGGATTTAGTGACGGATATGCCGACGGATTCCATTTCGTCTCTAATCCGTCACCATTTTGGCGCCAAAAATTTGCGCACTTTTTTACCGACGGATTTATGACGGAATGGCGACGGATATTTTTACTGACGGATTTGAGTCGTTGCTAAATTATTTAAAACAATTATTAAATTTATATTTTAGGTTAGCGACGGATTAGTGACGGATTTAATTACCGACGGATTAAAATCCGTCGGTAAATTAATTACATATTATTACCGACGGATTTGAGTCGTTGCTAAATTATTTAAAATAATTATTAAATTTATATTTTAGGTTAGCGACGGATTAGTGACGGATTTAATTACCGACGGATTAAAATCCGTTGGTAAATTAATTACATATTATTACCGACGGATTTGAGTCGTTGCTAAATTATTTAAAATAATTATTAAATTTATATTTTAGGTTAGCGACGGATTAGTGACGGATTTGTTTACTGACGGATTAAAATCCGTCAGTAAATTAATTACATATTATTACCGACAGATTTGAGTCTTTGCTAAATTATTTAAAATAATTAGTAAATTTATATTTTAGGTTAGCGACGGATTAGTGACAGATTTAATTACCGACAGATTATAATAGAAGAGGGACGGACAATAGCATATATACTTTTTTAATTTTTTTATATATTTTTTTGGATAAATAAAACTATTTGAGATGTTGGTTAGTAGTGATTTTTTTTATAAAAAGTTATATAAAAAAGTTAAGAATTTTTAAATAAATGAAAGTATATAATAGAAAAAAAGAGAGACGGACAATATCATTTACTTTTTTTTTTTGGATAAATAAAACTATTTGAGATGTTAGTTAGTAATGAAAATTTAAAAAAAAAAGTTATATAAAAAAGGTTAAGAATTTTAATGAAATGAAAGTATATAATAGAAAAAAGAGAGACGGACAATAGCATTTACTTTTTTGATTATTTTTTATTTTTTTTTGGAAAAATAAAACTATTTGAGATGTTGTTTAGTAGTGAATTTTTTTTTTACAAAAATTTATATAAAAAAAGTTAAAAATTTTTAAAGAAATAAAAGTATATAATAGAAGAGGGACAGACAATAACATATATACTTTTTTAATTTTTTATATTTTTTTTTGATAAATAAAATTATTTGAGATGTTGGTTAGTAGTTGATTTTTTAATTTTTTATATTTTTTTTTGATAAATAAAATTATTTGAGATGTTGGTTAGTAGTAGATTTTTTTTCAAAAAAAAAACTTTACATTTATAAATAAAAAATTAATGAATTTTACCCGTCCCTGATTTCTTTATTATACTTTCATTTGTTTATTTTTTTTCTAACTTTTTTTATATAACTTTTTGAAAAAAAAATACTAATAAAAAATTAATGAATTATACCCTATACCCTATGCCCTGTACCCTATACCCTATATAGGGTATACCCTATACCCTATGTCCTATACCCTATAGGGTATACCCTATATCCTATGCCTTGTACCCTATACCCTATGTCCTATAGGGTATGCCCTATAGGGCATACCCTATACCCTATAGGGTATACCCTATACCTTATAGTGTATACCCTATAGGGCATAGGGTATAGGGTATAAGGCATAGGGTATAGGGTATAGGGTATACCCTATCTCCTATAGGGTGTACCCTATACCCTATAGGGTAATCCTATACCCTATAGGGTATACCCTATGCCTTGTACCCTATACCCTATACCATAGGGTATAGGGTATACTCTATAGGGCATAGAGCATAGGGCATAGGGTATAGGGTATACCCTATACCCCCTATAGGGTATACCCTATAAGACATAGGGTATAGGGTACAAGGCATAGGGTATAGGATACAGGGCATAGGGTATAGGGTATACCCTATAGGGTATAAGACATGTGGTATGTGGTATACCCTATACCCTATAGGGTATACCCTATACCCTATGTCATATACCCTATGCCTCTATGTGGTATACTCCTATGCTCAGATTATACCCTATGCCTTTATACCCTATACCATATGTGGTATAAGGCATAGGGTATAGGGTACAAGGCATAGGGTATACCCTATACCCTATAGGATATACCCTATACCCTACAGGGTATACCCTATAGGACATAGGGTATAGGGTACAAGACATAGGGTATAGGGTACAAGGCATGGGGTATAGGGTATACCCTATAGGGTATAGGGTATACCCTATACCCCATGCCCTATACCCTATAGGGTATAATTTTTTTTATTTATTATGAATATAAATATATATTTTGGACATTTTTTAGTTTTTTAGTTTTTTTTTTTTTTTTCAAAAAGTTATATAAAATAAAGTTCGAAAAAAAATAAACATATGAAAGTATAATAAAGAAATCAGGGACGGGTAAAATTCTTTAATTTTTTTATTTGTAAATGTAAAGTTTTTTTTTTTTTGAAAAAAAATCTACTACTAACCAACATCTCAAATAATTTTATTTATCAAAAGAAAATATAAAAAATTAAAAAAGTATATATGTTATTGTCTGTCCCTCTTCTATTATATACTTTTATTTCTTTAAAAATTCTTAACTTTTTTTATATAAATTTTTGTAAAAAAAAAAATTCACTACTAAACAACATCTCAAATAGTTTTATTTTTCCAAAAAAAAATAAATAAAAAAATCAAAAAAGTAAATGCAATTGTCCGTCTCTCTTTTTTCTATTATATACTTTCATTTCATTAAAATTCTTAACCTTTTTTATATAAATTTTTTTTAAAATTTTCATTACTAACTAACATCTCATTATGACTTTTTTTGGTAAGGATTTTTTTTTAAAATATTTATATAAAATAAGTTAGAAATTAACTAAATAAATGAGGGACAGACAATATCCTTTCATTATGAGTATTTTTTTTTAATAGAGATAAATGTTTTAGACATTTAGTAAGAAAGTTTATTTAAAAAAAATTATTTAAAAAAAATTTAAAAAAATTGATATTAGACATACTACTTTGACTAAAATTTTGGGTAAATCAAATAAAAGCATGTAAATATTTTAGATAAATTTTTGTAAATTTCAATAATAAAAAAAGTCTAAAATATTTTTTCCTAGTCAATAAAAAATAAAAAATAATAAAAATAATAAACATTATTAACTATTTGACATTTATTTTATTAAATTTTTATCTTTGACATGGATAACCATCTTAGCCATCTATAATAACACATTTGACATTAATTCAATGGCTCACATTTTAATAAACTATTTCACTTGGATCATCATCTCAACCCTCCATTCAATTTAAATCAATGGCCAAAATTCTTTCTCACACTTTTTCACTCATTTACTAAATAAAACCCTACCACTTCTTCTCTCTCTTCACCTTCCTTCACCATCCGCCTCCCTCATCTTCTCTCTCTCTTCACACGGTCCTTCACCATCCGATCCAACCACCACCACCGTCACCGGCGCCCTCTCCCCCTTCACCGCCATCACCGGCGCCCTCTCCCCTTCACCGCCATCACCGGCGGTTACCCTACCTCCATTCCAAACCCGCCTCCCTCAATTTCTCTCAATCACCGATCGCCTCCCTCATTCTCTCCCCTTCACCGCATCACCGCGGCCCCTCTCCCCTTAACCGCTATCACCGGCGCCCTTCTCCCCTTCACTACCATCATCTTCGCCTCCCTCATTCTCTCTCAATCACGCCTCATTCCCTCAAATCTAGCAGTACAGTAATCTTCTAAGAGTAGAAGTTACAATTTTCTTCAATCACGCCCCTCAAACCTCAAGGGTTGGTCGGCAAGTGGAATTAACCCGCATTTCATGCCATTCTATGGACATCCTTTTTAGAGTAGAAGTTACAATTTTCTTCTAAATGTACAATAATCTTTGCTGACAAACACAATAGATTACCTCCATGGAGTTCTTGATACACAAGTGTTTGTAATTCTTTGTCGAGGCTCCTGGGATCGAATGGGACAGGTAATCTCCCTCGGAACATTTATTTATCTCTCGTCTTTCACGTGTTTAAGCTATGGGATTTATTTATTTCGTTTCTATCATGTTCAAGCAACAATTGTTTTTACCTTTCTTCCCTTGTGATGACAGGATGTGCTAAGACTGCTAGAGAGCCGGAAGAAAACAGGCCTTGGTATAAGAATACGCGAGTTGCACTCTCTGTAAATTTCTCAATCCTTTACTATCACAAGAATTCTGCAGTTTCTCTCTCTCTCTCTCCTTCTCTCTTCCTTCCCCTCCCTCCTCTCGCTTCCGCTCGCTTCCGCTTCGTCTATGAACTTGATAATTTTAAGCTTTCCCATCTACATAATGCATTATACTCTAAGACGGAGTCTCGTGATATTATTTGCAGGTTGTTTTAGATGACACATTTGCATCACAAATACAGCGTTTGCTAGGGAATGCACTTGAGGAAAAAGACCTGGACCCACCAAAGAATATATTGGAGGTTCGATCTATATGCTGTGTAAGGATGCTGTCAACCACAAAGACAACAACTACTACTATTAGAATGTGCATAAATAACAAATACGGAGTATCATGTGTATATATATTCACATACGGGCACACAGACAAGTTGAGCTGTGTGTTTCTGGGCTCTGTTGGAATGGTTCTTCTCCGGTTTTGTTAGGGTAGAGCAATTTTTAGATTATATTAAAGTAATTAAAGTAATTACGAGTCGAGTCGAGGATGCTATTGTTTTGGCCATTTTTTTTTTATTATTAATTGTATGTTGTGTCATTTTATGTATGAGGGTGCTTTGTTAGTGTTAGTAGGGGTAATGTTAATGTTAATGTTAATGGCAATGTAAATTTATTATTTGATTATACATTTGTAAAGTAATGTCATGTTAATAATCAGACCCAAAAGATGTGTATATTCATTTTTAGCAATTGCAAAAAAATTTAGCATTTTCTTGATTTGTAATAACATATTGACCAAACTAACCTTCATTTTCATGTCTAGTTAAAATTTGAATTTTTTAATATAAAATGCAAATTTAGCGACGGAAATATTCGTCGGGAAACCCCTCAATAATTTGGCATATAAAAAAAAAAGAATAAATATTGATTTTTTTTGATAAATTTAGTGACGGAATAATTTGTCAGTAATATTAAATAATAAAATTTACTATTACAAAGATAAAAAATAGCGACGGAATATTTCGTCAGTAATATTAATAATAAAAATAATAATTACAGCATCATAAATAATAGCAACGGAATGATCCGTCGATAATCCGTCACTAAAATGGTCCAAAAAATAAAACGACCAGTTAAATAGCGACGAAAAATCCGTCGCTAATCCGTCACTAAATTGGTCCAAAAAATAAAACGTCCATTTAAATAGCGACGAAAAATCCGTCACTAATCCGTCGGCATAATGCTTTAAATTGGTCGTTTATTTTACCAAATTACCGACGGATTTTAAAACGTTAGTGACGAAAATTTCCGTCACTAAATCTGATTGAGAACCGTCGCTAATCCGTCAAAAAATTTAGTGACACACGTTTTAACATCGGATTTTTTACGTCTAAAATCCGTCACTAAATTGATTTAGTGACGGATTTTTGGCATTTAGTGACGGATTTTTCCGTCACTAACTGCCGTTTTTCTTGTAGTGTAAAAATCCGAAAATAGTGACAAATACTTTCGGAAAGGATCATATTGTACTTAGAATATATAGCAAAATACTTTAGCAATTTATACACGATGTTCAAAGTGTATCAACGATTAGTGACAAGTCTTGTATACTCTTGAAGATTGTGAATGAAGATTATTTTCAGCCATTGCCTTTCTTATTATGAATAAGTATTTCTTTCCTTATCTTTATTTCTTTACTTACTTCCTCCTTTTATTTCAATGGTTTGAGTAATCCTCCATTTCTCAGAGTTGGAAACTCAATTATTTATATTCATGCTTCTCCTACATGTCATTTCAATTCTCTTCTTATTAATCCTAAATTCTTGCAATTAGGGAGACGTTCTTAATTATATAGCCTCAGTTGATCAAATATTGATTAGAGGAACCCTAAGATTTGGACTAGGTCAATAAGTCACGAAAAGTGATTTAAAGACCTAGGGATGATCCTTTAGTGGAAAATACTTGAGATTATAAACTTAATTGGTATTTTTGATTTATTTGGTACCCTCAAGAGGTGAGTCGGATTTCCCGCGTGACGAACGGGATTACACTAAGCCGAACCCTCGAGAGAAAGGCCAATGGATCTTAAATACATGTGCTAGTTAGCACAACTTAGCGTATCATCCTTGACTTGGCACTTTCATCTTAAAACAATTTCTTCATATTATTCTTGAATTGCTTGCAAATATGAAGACGTTTATATTTGTGGAACCCTAGTCAATTGAGAGAAGTACCTAGCGGAGAATCTCGATTGACGGAACCATATGAAGGAACTAAGTTTCATTGATCACGAGAGTAGTTCAACGGCCTAGGGGTGTTCTTTGAATGGAAAGTACGTTGACTTTCGATCTTAATGGATTCTTACTAATTATGGTCAGCTAGAGATAAGCCGGAATGCCCGTTTGTGACAGGGCAGGGGTAACATAAACGGAAATCTCAAACAGTTAGGACATAATTAGTGAAGGATACAACGCTACTTGCTTGACCGTGAGAAGTAGTGTAAGCCTAATGTACCATCCTTGTTATTTTGATAAAAGCCTTTATTTAAAAACATATTTATTTGTTTTCAATCCCGAGAATGCTATCATTATATGTTAGAGTAGTTTTCTGTATCTTTCTAGTATTTTCTCTTACAAATTCTTATCTCCCCCCAATCATTTTATCTATATATTTATATAAAGACAAATATCATCCCAAAGTAAACCCTGTCTCTGTGGGATCGACCCGTACTTGCACATGCTATATTACAATAGCCCGTGCGCTTGCGGAATTAAATAAACCGTTAGGTTTCGGCCGAACAAGTTTTTGGTGCCGTTGCCGGGGACAACGGTTTACTTTCTTGATATTTGTCTTTATCATTTATTTTTATTTTGATGTTTATTTTTATTTTTATGTTTATGTTTTATATATATTATTATTGTATTGTTTTCTAACTTTGTTTTGTAGAAATATAAAAAATATATATAATGAACAGTGTTGGAGAGGTTGTGCACCAATTATTGGAGCGGCCGTGCATTCAGGAGCGGATAAACTAAATTGAATCAACCAAGTGGAGCGGCCGCACATTTCTGTTGATTCGATCAAAGCATTTCTTCGTGAATGGATACGTTGTTTCAAAAAAAAATAATAAAAAAAAACAAATAAAAAAAAATTTGCAGCAAAGGTGCTCGGCCGAGCAGTTCCTTGACTCGGCCGAGCAAGGAGGGACAGAAACTTTGTTAAACTGGAAGCTGATGCTCGACCGAGGCAAGACCTATGCTCGGCCGAGCAGTTTGAATTTTCAGAAAAATTTTGGTCAAAACGGGGCCTTTGACTGGTGCCTCCTCATTTCATCTCCCTAAACCTTTCCACTCTCTCTCTAAACCCTCCATACCTCCGCCCCTTCCCACCATAAAACCACCAAATCCTCCATAAACTCCGGCCATACAACCATCCCTTCAACCAAATTTCATCTCCTAACCACATCTCCAACCATAAAACCCAAAAATTTCACCCAATCTCTCCAAATTTTCGAAACCCTAAGTTCTTCCCCAAAAATTCAAAATTTCGAAATTGCTTAGTTTGGAAGATCAAGTTGTTTTTATTTGGGTATTCAAGCATCAATCAAGAAGGGGAACAAGTTTTCAAGGCGATTCTCCTCCTCCATTGTCGGGTATCAAAAATTCTCTCTCTTAAAATTTTTGCTTTTAGTTGGATTTTTGAATTTAAGCTATTTTTGCCATGGAAAGAGGTAGGGGAAGAGGAAGAAAATCATCTAGGACCACAAAGAGGTCCCGGAATGATGATGCTTCTAGTTCTAAGCCCATCCCTACTTTGAACACTCTTGGTATTGATTTTCAATCCGAAGATGAGGCAACTAGATTTGCCAAATTAAATGGAAATAACATCAAACCCACGCAATTTCCCGACTTAGAGACATTAAGAATTATGGAAATTAGGGGCAATATCCGGGATTTGCACCAAGGTTTGAATTGTGAAGGTTTTATGCGTTTAAGCGAAATGACCTACGAAGGTATCACCTTGGAGTTCCTAAGCTCTTTAACTAAGAGAAATAGGGATTTGATTGATGATAATACGGGGGAAGAATTTGAGGATGTTCAGTTAAGTTTTCGGCTCCTAAACACACCTTACACCCTTAACCTTGAAGAGGCCAATGAAATGCTTGGTTGGCCTTCCCCCAGAAATGCCGCAAACATTCCCCCTCCTCAGTTTAATGCAGATTTATTTTGGTTGCAAATTACAGGTCATACTCCTTTCCTACCCAAGACATCCAAAACCTCTCTAATAATCCACCCCGTCCTCCGTTACATACATAGGATGTATGCTTGCACTGTTTTTGCAAGAGAAGATAAAGGGACGATCAATAGGACGGAGTTGTTTCTTTTATGGGCATTTGTGACAGGGTATGAAGGGATAAACTTGGGAAAGTGGTTGTTTGATAGGCTTTGGGATCACGTCTCCCCAACTTTTCCGGGTGATGTTCATATTGGAGGGATTATAACCCTCATAGCAATATATGTTGGTATTGAGATACCGGAGGAAGGCGAAAATGCTTGGGTGCCAGTTAGAGGATCTAGGGTGCTTGATATAGCAGCCTTAAAAATGATGAACATGATCACCGAAGAAGGGCATGGGAGGTATACTTGGTTTGTGGGAGGTGGTGCTAACAAGACACCACATGCCATCTTGCCAAATGCCAACATTCCGGTGGTATTAATAAACCAACCGGATACTTGGTCCTTCCCTTTTTTGTTGGGGCAAGCTGAAGAGGGAAATGAAGATGTCAAAATGGGGCAAGAAGAAGAAGAAGGGCAGGCCAACCTTAACCAAAATCAAATGCCACCCGACTTTTATCAGCAATTCAACCAAATGGCCCTCCAACAAACTCAAATGCTTCATCAACTCAACCATTTCAATCAAAACTTCAATCAATTCCAAGAGAATATTGAAGGGCGTGTGCAGCATATTCAAGGAAGGGTTGATTACATATACGATTACGGAGTTAGGCATTGGGAGATCTTCTACCCACCACCACCACCGCCCCCAATGTAAGTCTTTCCTTTTTATTCTTTCCCTATCAATCTAGAGTCCTTGAATCATTGAGGACAATGCTTAATTTAAGTGTGGGGGAGGAACTTGCATTTTATTTTAGTCTTTCATTTTTAGTTTTTCTTTTATAACTTAGTTGCATTTTTCTTTTCTTTTTATGTATGCATTTTCTTTTCTTTTTATGTATGCATGCCTAGTATTTAAAAAAAAAATCCCTATGATGATCCATATTATTAATCTTTATGCTTGCTATATGCCTTAGATTAATGCATTTATTTTTTCCTCTCATATTTTCTATAAGCTTAGAAATTAATAGAAAGAAAAATATAGGGATATTTCTAGGAAGTAAATAAAAGTCTCATAAGTTAATATAGCAATATATAGGGATTTATCAAGAAAAGCATTTGATTAGATTGAATCTTTATTGATCATCTTTTTACTTGGTTGTTCTTATGAAAAGTCATTGAGAATATTTCTTTAAGGTTGTACATCTTTTATCTTTATTAAATGTTTATTCCCTTATTAGAAGCACCATTTGTTTTGCATCCCTTGAATCACACCCTTTCATCAAAAATTCCATCTTTCCATTTCTCAAATCGAATCAAAGTTAGACATCTTTATCTTATTGCTAAAAAAGAGTGACATTTGTCACCAATCCTTAAAAAGCAAAAAGAAACCTATTACTTCCTAAGTAACTCGGGGCACGGCGTTCGCTGCGACGATGCTTCCTTGCCAAACGGGTGTAATATCCAAAAGTATTCTTGATCTAAGTATTAGGAACATGGGGTTCGCGACCACAATGTCTCCTACTTGAAAGGATCAAAAATAACTTAGGTCTTTTGCAAAAATATAACACGTGCAAAGATAAGATAAATTTGTTTAAACTTTGATGAGATTTTTCCACTACCATCATCCATTTTTCACCCTTGTGATTCAAGAATGCAATACAATTCTTCGGGAACTTCTAAATTCGTGAATAAATATTTATACTTTCTCTTGTACATTTTAAAGAAATAAAATTCATTTTTTTTCTCAAAACCCACTCTAAGAGTGTAGCTTCTATTCTACCAAGTTTTTGATCTAAGATTTATCCTTCTAGCATGCTTTGCTTGATCAAATTTCTATGTTTTCTATATTAGTTTATTGAAATTACTCTCTTAAAAAAATATATCCCCTAAATACTTCTTCCTAATAATTTTTAAGGGTATGAGAAATGTGACTAGAAAGATAAAGGCAATCTTCAAAAGGGCAATAGGCATGCTACAAAAAAAAATTCTGAGGGATCATTCTCATTTGCATACCTTTTTCCCTCTCCATCTTTTCATTCTAATCTTGCTTGGGGACAAGCAAGGTTTAAGTGTGGGAGAATTTGATAAGTAGTTTTTATATAGTATTTTATAGTCTTTTTATTACATTATTTACCTTAAATTTTGCACCAATTAAGTATAAATTAGCCTCTTTTTGTATATATCTTCGATTTTATGCTTGGTTGGTATTTTGTATGATTTTACAGGTTTTTAGGTCATTTTCACGAAGTATAAAAGGTTCAGAGCAAAAGCATTTGAAATAGAGGGACCAGAAATGGAAATTTGCTGAAGACCGGTCAAAAAGGCTCTGCTCGGCCGAGCAGATTCATTGACTCGGCCGAGCACCCTCTGTTCAAACCAAAAGGTGCCTTTTAACAACAGTTGTGACCGTCAGAAAAGCCCTGCTCGGCCGAGCAGATCCCTTGACTCGGCCGAGCACATCCATTATCAGCCAAAAGGTGCCTTTTCGCAAGAGATGTGTCCCTAGCATAGAATGCCTATATAAAGGCTAATTGTACTCAGTTTTAGACATCCAGAAAATCCGAAAATAGTGACAAATACTTTCGGAAAGGATCATATTATACTTAGAATATATAGCAAAATACTTTAGCAATTTATACACGATGATCAAAGTGTATCAACGATTAGTGACAAGTCTTGTATACTCTTGAAGATTGTGAATGAAGATTATTTCCAGCCATTGCCTTTCTTATTATGAATAAGTATTTCTTTCCTTATCTTTATTTCTTTACTTACTTCCTCCTTTTATTTCAATGGTTTGAGTAATTCTCCATTTCTCGGAGTTGGAAACTCAATTATTTATATTCATGCTTCTCCTACATGTCATTTCAATTCTCTTCTTATTAATCCTAAATTCTTGCAATTAGGGAGACGTTCTTAATTGTATAGCCTCAGTTGATCAAATATTGATTAGCGGAACCCTAAGATTTGGACTAGGTCAATAAGTCACGGAAAGTGATTTAAACACCTAGGGATGATCCTTTAGTGGAAAATACGTGAAATTATAGACTTAATTGGTATTTTTTATTTATTTGGTACCCTCAAGAGGTGAGTCGAATTTCCCGCGTGACGAACGGGATTACACTAAGCCGAACCCTCGAGAGAAAGGCCGATGGATCTTAAATACATGTGCTAGTTAGCACAACTTAGCGTATCATCCTTGACTTGGCACTTTCATCTTAAAACAATTTCTTCATATTATTCTTGAATTGCTTGCAAATATGAAGACGTTTATATTTGTGGAACCCTAGTCAATTGAGAGAAGTACCTAGCGGAGAATCTCGATTGACGGAACCATATGAAGGAACTAGGTTTCATTGATCACGAGAGTAGTTCAACGGCCTAGGGGTGTTCTTTGAATGGAAAGTACGTTGACTTTCGATCTTAATGGATTCTTACTAATTATGGTCAGCTAGAGATAAGCCGGAATGCCCGTTTGTGACAGGGCGGGGGTAACATAAACGGAAATCTCAAACAGTTAGGACATAATTAGTGAAGGATACAACGCTACTTGCTTGACCGTGAGAAGTAGTGTAAGCCTAATGTACCATCCTTGTTATTTTGATAAAAGCCTTTATCTAAAAGCATATTTATTTGTTTTCAATCCCGAGAATGCTATCATTATATGTTAGAGTAGTTTTCTGTATCTTTCTAGTATTTTCTCTTACAAATTCTTATCTCCCCCCAATCATTTTATCTATATATTTATATAAAGACAAATATCATCCCAAAGTAAACCCTGTCTCTGTGGGATCGACCCGTACTTGCACCTGCTATATTACAATAGCCCGTGCGCTTGCGGAATTATATAAACCGTTAGGTTTCGACCGAACATCCACTCAGGAGACCGACTTGAAGGGTTTCCAGGATAGGGTGACGGAGTGGAGAAGAGCCTGGAAAAGGCAAAGGGTCAGCGGGATGAGCTCCGCGGGCAGAAGCTCAACCTTGAGCAAAGAAATAACGAGCTCTTGGCCAAGCTGGAGGCCACTCAGAAGCAAGTCCAGGCCCTGGAGGCCAAGGCGGATGAGCTCTCCGAGAAGCTGCTACCCCTTACGCAGTTTGACTTGGAGAGGGAGAGGATGCTGGCTGAAGCCCGCAAGGAAGCGGTTGAGGAGTATAAAAACTCCGAAGACTTTAAGAACTGGCTCAACTCTGAGAATTTGGCTCAGTACGAGGCCGGGGTCCGGACACAGATTCGGAACTTCGCGGCCACGGGCAAGTTTTCCGTGCAGGAGTTGGCCGTGATCGGCTCACTGGTTGCTACTGACGCGGAGTGCGTGCCCGGGCATGCGTTAGTTCCTCTGTCCGAGGAAGAGGTCAAGGGCTTGGAGCTGTCCGCCGCGGCCTCCTTGCCTCCTGTGGCAGAAGTGACTGCCCTTGGCCTGATCGCCGAGCTGGATGAGTTGCGATTTGGGGAAAACCCGATATCACTTGGGGATGCCCTGGCTCGCGTTCTTCCAAATGGGCCTGCCATAGGTGATCTCTTTCCTCAGCGGGCAGCCCCCACTCCGGTCTCTGCTGAGGCCTCATCTGACCCCATAACGGAGCTTCTCGTGAACAGCCTTCCTTCTCCAACCCCGGCCACAGAAGCGGGCACAGAGGGTGCGGCCACCGAGGACCCCAAGGACCAAACTCCTTTAGTATAGGCTTTTTTGTTTTTTCTTGTTGTAATAGATGGTAGGAACCTTGTAAATATTTTTCCCAACTACTTATCTTAATTGCTTGTCTTTTAGGCTGTATTTGAGTGTTTGCAATTTTCGAGTACCTTGATACTTGCATTCTTGCTTTTTCCAGCGTTTTTGACTTGCAACTAACTTTATACTCTCCTTCTGCGGTCAAAAGCTTAGTAGGCACTTTGCCCGCATTTTTTGAGTTTTCCTAACTCTGTATTCAAAATCACTTGGATTTTTCGTGAGAGTCAGCCCTATTTTTCTGTGATCGCGTTTGTTTAGCCTTGTGGAAAATTTAGGGGTCTTGACCCCAGTTTGTCTTTTTGGCTTTGTTAAACTTGTTTGATCACTCTCATCCATTTACACTTATTCCCAGCCTTGCGAGCTGTGGTGTAAGTCAAAAGCAGCCAAGGCAAGCTACTTTCATAGGGCATGTAGAAGGTGGCCGTGAGGCTATTGTCTACGCAACAGAAGGTAGGAGCATATTTATCATAGAGGCCCTTTAACCCCCTGGCATATGTATCCCCTTATTGGAGGTTCACGCTGTTTGACCCTTTATTCAAAACCCCTTAGTATTTTTTGTGAGGGTCTTGTGGCGATCATGTAAGCGGGCTTATATGTAGGCCTTTGTTACATACAGGCATGCGAGTAACGGCCCTAACGAGGTCTTTCGCACAATTAGTGGGTCCGGACTTCAGGTCATTGTCCCCACTAGAGTCCGTAGGTACGAGCATCATGGCCTTTGTACCTACGTTCATCTATATCCACTTTTTCTTGGTGGTATCACGCGGGCAGGACGGAGTATCCTCCCCGCGATCGAGTACGGGCGTAATGGCCTTTGTACCCATATAGGCTTGCGGATCTTAATGGATCTTTGCGCATCAGTAGGTAGGAGCTCATATGTTTGCTCTTGAACCTACTGGCATCCGCTTGCGGGCATCCACCTCAGCTTTTGAGGCTGGTGGGAAAGGCGTTATAACTATTTTTGCACCAAAATTTGATGGTAACTTCATACTTATATATATAGGGGTCTATACTCCCTCCAAAAATTACAAAGATATCAAAAGAAGTACTTTCTGAGGTGATCGCTATTCCAAGTGTGTTTAAGCTCTTCTCCTTCTTTTGGTCGCAATATGTAGGTACCCTCCTTGACTATTTTGGTGACCTCATATGGTCCCTCCCATTTCGGGGACAGTTTATTGAAACCAGGTTGGGTCCCTTGGACCTCTACGCTTCTAAGTACCCAATCTCCAACTGAAAAACTCCTCTTATTTACCCTTTTATCGTGGTGCTTCTTCGCTTTCTGCTTGTAGTTCACCATTTTTTCATATGCCCGCATTCTCTTTCCTTCGAGATCGTCCAGGTCACACCTTCTGTTTGCCTCGTTTTGAGACTCATCGAAGTATGTGACTCTGTACGAGGGTAGGGCAACCTCAACTGGAGCCATTGCCTCTGACCCATACGTGAGCGAGAAAGGAGTTTCTCCTGTAGAATTTCTTATAGTGGTGCGGACAACCCATAATGCGATCTGGAGTTCGTCCAACCATCGTCCTCCTCGCCCCTCCAAATTTTTCTTTAGGGCGGTCAGGACTAGCTTGTTCGCGGCCTCAGCTTGGCCATTTCCTTGGGGGTAAGCAACTGCAGACTTACGGTGTTGCACCTTCATTCTCATGCATTCAACAGTGAATTTTGCGGAGAACTGAGTGCCATTGTCCGAAATTATTGCTCGGGGGACCCCAAATCGACAATAGATGTGGTCGTGGACAAAATTGATGGTATTCTCCTCGGAGATAGTGGCTAAACCCTTGGCTTCTGTCCATTTGGTAAAGTAATCCACGGCCACCACAGCATACTTGATGTTTCCTCGAGCAGTTGGGAATGGTCCAATGAGATCAATCCCCCACGTATCAAACGGCCACGATGGTACAACCAAAGTTTTCTCTGTTGATGGTAGTCTGGGGATGTCCGCAAATCTCTGGCACTTATCACACTTTCTTACATATTCCTGCGCATCCCTTCTCATTGTAGGCCAAAAAAATCCTTGGAATTTGATCTTGTCTGAGAGGGTGCGAGCACCTGGATGTCCGCCACAAACTCCTTCATGAACCTCATAGAGTAAGTTGGTGACCATGTGAGTTTTGACACATCTGAGCAAAGGCTTGGTGAATGATCGTCGAAAAAGTACCCCATCGAGGATGAGGTATTTCGCGGACACCGCTTGATGGATCTAGCCTTTGCTGGATCCTCGGGGAGGGTCTGTTTCTCGATGTAATCCTTGATCTCATCTACCCAGTCCCTTACTTGATCTTCAATACTGTTTATCTGAATCCGATCTATATCAGGTCTCTCCGTGAACTCAATCTGGCAATCTGCCTCCAATTCAACAATTTCTTGATCGGTTATTCTGGAGAGGAGGTCTGCCTCCACATTATCCTCTCTCATGACTTGGTTCAGCTCATAGTAGGTGAAATTTTTGATGAGGGTTTTTGCAAGGCCGCGATCGAGTTAGCACTGGGTTGATAGTATCATACTCCCCCCTAATTTGATTAACTATGAGCTGAGAATCACTGTTGATCTCTATATTCTGAACTCCCAAGTCTCTTGCCAATTCCATGCTCGCTATGATCGCTTCATACTCAGCTTGATTGTTAGATGCCTCGAACTTGAATCTCAAGGCCCTCTTAAATTTCTCCCCGCATGGTGCGACCAGAAGTATGCCCGCTCCACTAATTAACTTGCTCGCAGAGCCGTCCACGAATAAAGTTCATATTTCTTCCGGGTGCTCTTTTGGTTGTGTAATTTCAGTGCTCGAGCTATCTGGGGCTTCCTCTGATTCTGCCCGATTTCTCATTCCAAGGTCGTTGTCCGCTAATTTAAATGATGATTCTACCACAAAATCAACTAAGTCCTGCGCTTTGATTGTCTTTCTCGGGGAGTAGGTGATCTGGAACTCAGTGAGTTCGATAGACCAAGCTAGCATTCTCCCCGAAGACTCTGGTTTGTGTAAAACCTTTCTAAGCGGGGCCTCAGTTAGTACAGTTATAGGATGTGCAGAAAAGTAGGCTCTTAATTTTCGAGCAGATACAAGCAAGGCGTAAGCTAATTTTTCTATATTAAGATAACGCCCTTCTACGGCGGACAGTGCCTTAGAAACATAATAAACTGGTTTTTGGGAGTTATTATCCTCCCTTACAAGAACAGCGGCCTCTTGCCGGATCGATGCTCGCTAAAAACAGAAAAAGCTCTTCCCTGGGCACCGGGCTGCTGAGTAGAGGTGGCTGCCTGAGGTATGTCTTGACTTCTTCAAAAGCTTGATGGCATTCCTGATTCCATGCAAATTCATCAGGCTTCTTCCCCCCTTTTAGAGTTTTGAAGAAGGGGAGGCATCCCTCTGCTGACCGCGAGATGAAGCGGCCAAGTGCGGTGATGCGACCATTGAGTTTCTGTACATCCTTCACGCAAGCAGGAGGTTTCATGTCCAGCAGTGCTTGAATTTTTTCGGGATTAGCCTCTATTCCTCGCTGGTTTACCATGAATCCAAGGAACTTGCCCGCCTTTACCCCAAAAGCACATTTCAGGGGGTTTAGTTTCATGTTGTTGCGGCGCAAGTTTTGGAAGGTTTCCTCCACGTCGAGCTCGTGGGAGTTTTCCTTTGTTTTTATCACCATGTCATCAATATAGGCCTCAAGGTTTACGCCTGGTGGTTTTGAAGACCAGATTGACCATTCGCTGATATGTGGCTCCTGCATTTTTTAGCCCGAAGGGCATCATTGTGTAACAATAAGTCTTGCCCGCAGCGATGAAAGCAACGGAGCGGACATCTTCAGGAGCCATTTGGATCTGATGGTAGCCGGAGTATGCGTCTATGAAGCTCAATACTCTGTGGCCGGCTATAGAATCCACCAATCTGTCTATGCGAGGAAGAGGGAAGCAGTCCTTGGGGCATGCCTTGTTGAGATCCGTGAAATCAACACACATCCTCCACTTGCCGTTGGATTTTTTGACCATAACCACATTGGCCAGCCATTTTGGGTAGGTAATCTCCTTTAATATCCCCGCTTTGAGTAATTTTTCCACCTCTTCCTTGATCGCCATTTCTTTCTCCGGAGAGAAGTACCTTGATTTTTGATAAATGTTCTTGAAGGATGGGTCATCATTGATTTTATGGAGGATCACGTCCTCGCTGATTCCTTGCATATCCTCCACCCTCCAAGCGAACACATCACAATTTGTTCTAAGGAACTCGATGAGTATCCTTCTCTCCTCGCAGTGAATTTCCAGCCCAACCTTAACAGTTTGCTCGGGGAAGTGGGGGTTGATGACCACCTCCTCGAGCTCGTCGTTAGGTTGAAGGTCGCTGATTTCACGATTGTGCAAGGAGTCAATGATAATAGTTGGGGGGTTGACCTGAGCTCCGGTTAGTGTGGCCATGGAATATATGACATCGCGGTCAATTTCTCCCTCAATTCCTCGATCAATGTATCCTCCCTCGATAGGGGCCAACTGTTTGGATTTTCTGCTCGTCCTGAGCTTCACCTTAGTGGTATGGAAAGAAAGCATGCCAATTGGAATGGGCGGCGGCACAAGTGCAAGGGCCTTTCCTTTCTTTGGTTTGTCCTCGCCCTCTATCTGCGGGCAGGATGTCTGGCTTTTACTAGCTTTTCTTTTTTCCTCAAGTGCTCGGAGGAATCTCCCGGGCTGGTTCTTGATGGTAGCAACCCCGCCCGGGGTGTTAAATTTCACCCTTTGGTGGGGAACGGAAGCAACTATTCCCAATTCGGCCTGAGCAGTTACGCCGAGAATGGCATTGTATTGGGAAGGAAGATCGACCACCATGAAAGTGATTTTGGCCGTCTTCTGCATGGGTTTTTCCCCAATAGTTACTTCAAACACAATCGTCCCCTTTACTCCCACGACGTGATTTGTGAAGCCCTCAAGCATGCCCGCATATGGAGTAAGATGCGCTTCGGTCATTCTCATTCCTACCAAAGTATGGTAGTAGAGTATATCACGGGCAGCTCCAGTATCTATCAACACTCGGCCTATGTTTGCCCGGTTGATTCTCATTCTGAGGGTGAGCGGCTGGGTGGAATGAAAAAGGGAGGAGGCAAGTTCACTCCTTTTGAACCCAATTTCTTGCTCTTCCTCCGGAGCCATTGCGGGGATGGAAAAAACCTTTTCTAATGTCCGGATTTGGAGGGAGAGCTGTTTGTTGGATGGGGGTTCCTCTCCAATGAAGTTTATATTGTAGTCACCCTCTTCATCCTCAAAATTGTCTCTTTCCACTCTCTCGGGACCACGCGGGGTTCGTGCCCGCTGCTGATTATTGTTATTGTGGGCGTTGTTATTGCCTTTAACCCACTTGGTTAGCTCCCCGTTGTTGATTTTCTGCTGGATTATTCGCTTCAGCTGGAAGCAGTCCTCAGTTCTGTGCCCGTGGTCGTTGTGATACTCACAGAACTTAAGCCTACTCCTCTCGTTTGGATTTCGAAGCATGGGGAGAGGAGGAGAAAAGTCTGAGGCCCTCATGATTACTACCCTTGGGTCGGTGAGCTCGGTGTAAACTGTTTCCTCTGTTGTTTTTCGGAGTTTATCCGACCCACGCCTGTTTTTGCCCTGGTACATTGGTGCGGGCGAGGGCTGCGGGGTGGTTTCCTGGACTTGGCTTATCCTCTCTTTTGCTGAAGCTCGGGCAGCGGGCACAGTGGGCTCTTCAGTGGATGCAATGGCAGAAGCCCTTTCATACATCTCCTCGACTGTTTTAGGCCGGCTGGAGGCAAAATTCATTTTTAGGAAGGAGGAGCTGAGCCCGCCCTCAAAGCAGAGTCTGATATCTACCTCCTCGAGGTCCACAATCTCCTCGCTCACCTTCCTGAATCGAGCTATGTAATCTTTTGTAGGCTCGTTTGGGGCCTGCTTGACACGGACAAGATCTGTCTTTGGTCTAGCGGGCACCCCAGCCCCAGCAAAGGCATTAAGAAAGATGTTTCTAAACTGGTTGAATGATTGCATGGACCGGGGCTTGAGGGCTAGCATCCAAGATAGGGCCTTGCCCGTGAAAGTCGCAGCCAAGGCTTTGCACATCACAGACTCATCCGAGGAGAATAGAGCCATTTGCCCCTCAAATCATCCCATATGACTCTTGGCATTTTTGGAGCCATCATAGGTGTCCATCTGGGGGGGCTTGACCCTCTGAATAGCTGCCCGCGCAATCTTGTCACTGAAGGCGTCCATGGTGCGGCTGTAAGTACCCAAATCTGGCTCATGCCTTCCGGTTAATTTTCCCGACATTTTCGGTAAGTTTTCCGGTAATTCCCCAGACCTTCCCAGCGTTCCGGGAGCATTCCGGAACTGTTTTTAATTAAATTAGGGCTGAAGGGAATCCTTCCTAATTAAGAAACACGTTTTTTCTTAATTAGGAAGAGCCTTCTAGAATAATGCCACCTTGCATGGTTCTAGAATGCTGAGTCATTCAGGATAAGACCGCACGGCCTCATTTGCAAAGGACCTGCAGCCGCACGGCTTCATTTGCCTTATCCAGATTACCTATAAATAGAGGCCTCCTCTACCCATTTACAACAACAACAATACATACAATCCATAGCAATACAATCAGTCACTCCCAAGACGTGAAGAATATTGGTGAAGGCTCAAGAAGGTGAAGAAGAAGGCCAAGAAGCTCCCTCCCTCCTCCTTGAAGATCCAAGACCAATCTCTCCTCCTAGCTCCGACCAAAGAAGCAAAGGAAGCAATTGGTAACCTCGCACGCCCTAACCTTGCATTTTAATTGATATACTTGCTCATTGCATTCATATATCTTGCTTGGGACTTGGCATTTATTCATAAAGATCACATCTTTATCACCCCCTTTCCCTTTTGCATGCATTAAGACCTCATTTGTCATAAAAATGTAGTCTTTTTCATAAAGGTGCATCCTTTGCACCTAAAACCCCCATTTTCAAATAAAAATGTCATTTTTATGCATCATTTGCACATAAAAATCCAATCTTTTCAATAAAAATGCATCCTTTGCATTCAAAAACCTTTTCTAATGCATCATTTGCATAAAAATCCTATCTTTACGCATCACTTGCATAAAGATCATTTCTTTCAATCAAAAAAGCATCATTTGCTAAAACCAAAAATGTCATCTTTTCATTAAAGAGTCATTTTTCATCATGCATTTCCCCTATCCCCCAACCTAGGAATGGACCGGTGTAAAAGATCCTATCTTTACATTGTTCCTTCCATTAAAGGTTCCATATTTCTTTAGAAAAGGACACCTTGAACCCTATATCTCCGATTATCGCTTAAGAGAGAGTATGAAGCCTCTATACGAGCTCGACCGTCTTAAAGCGTAGGATTGATGGGCTAAGGACCCTCCTTTTCTAAAGAACCTCATCTTTGACCAAAAGAGAATCATTCTCTCGATCACGCAAGTCCCGAGGGTCCCGAGGTTTAAAAAGCGATGATCACACGTCATAAGATGAGGACGGGATCATAATCCCGAATACATAAAATTCCAAGGAATCCTGAGCGACAACCAACAAATGGTTTGCACGTCCGGAAGACAACTTGGGACATTCCCCCCTTATTTTCAAACACATGCACACAAGAAAGCACGCAAGCAAGCACGATTAATGAAATCATGGGAGACTTGCTCCGGCAAGGCACCTTGGGTGAACGCCAAACGTTCTTCCCAAGGGGTAACTTAACCTCCGAACCCATAAAACCTTTTTTTCAAATTTTTGAGGTAATCAAAATGGCGTGGCGACTCCGTTTTTCAAATAACTCGGATGTCTTCAAACTCGCGTGAATCCAACACAAAATTTTATGACCACATTCACAGTTTGGCGACTCTGCTGGGGAATTCCCAAAGGAGAAAAGCTTCATTTTCAAAACAAAAATCGATACTCGGTATATAGGTGGAAACCACTTACCCTTCCTGTACACTCCCTGATGTGGGAGTTGGGATAACCGGTGGTTTAACAATCCCACGTACCAGTATCCTTTTTCGAAAAAAAAATTTTTTAAAAAAAATATAATAAATAAAAGAAAGCTTTTCCCTTTGAGCGGGTTAGACTCCCGTCGCTGATTTCATTAATCGTGCTTGCTTTCTTTACCATGCATTGCATCATTTGCATCTTGGAATCTGTGCATACTTTAAACGGGAAACAACCCGAAAAATAGCAAAAGGAGTGGAACCTGGAAAATTGATCCATGCAGTCGTACGGCTCAATCCTCCTTGGATTCTGACCGGGCGACCTCAGTGGCAATTCCACCAGGAAAAATCATGGTTAATCTGGCAGTCCTAGCAGCTTGGGGCTACTCAGCTCCATGACTGACTGGGGCTCCCAGAAAATTTACGTGCTTATGTGTTGCATTCTTCCCGTCCCGAAAATCATTCCTTTAAAACACATTTCTGAAAATCTCTGTTTTAACTCAAAAAGGAACATTTTTAGGAGACCGCACACTACGCGCACCTGATATATCCTGTACACTTTTGCACGCACGTCCTTCAAACCCGAGGGTGGTTCAGTGCAGTCACGGACAGCCTTACGATGCTCCGGGCGCGCACGGAATCATCCCAACCTCCCCATGGCGGCCCGGTGTCGACCAATGCACAGTCCGTGTCACACGTTTCAAAAAACCGTGACTTTTGGTTGGTTTTTGGTCTAGTCCGTGTCATATAGCCCAGTTGCATACCCTCGTAAAGGTCAAGCCTTAGTTCATAACGGAAGCCAAGATTTTCGCTCAAGCGGAACTCTGCCAAAATTCCGACAAAGAAAAATTGGTAGGATCTTGACTCCGACATTGACTTTGACCTTGACCCGCACGGAATGCGTAAGAGTCAAGACCGAGTCTTTGCCAAAAATCAAAAGATCTTTCGCTCAAGCGAAGCTCTGCCAAAATTCCGACAAGGAAAAATTGGCAAGATCTTGACCGGCATTGACTTCGATTCCGACCCACGCACCGTGTATGCAACGAAGTTCAATGTGACACCGTGTCATCCGGCTTTTTACCGCCCGATCCATGCCTATTATTCTCTCGGACATTACCGAAAGTCAGAAACCGTCATTCGCTCAAGCGAAACTCTGCCAAAGATCCGTCAAGGCAGGGAGACGAGACTTTCCCGGTATTGCCTTGACTATAATCCGCATTGCTCGTGCGTTGAAAGGTCCTATGACCCGCTAGACCCGATAGGAGCGTTCTTTACTCTCGGTCGGTGGGATCCGCGTGCCCTATAGGACCCTCGCCCGGGGCTGTCCACCCTGGGAGGTCGAAATACAGGTGGAATACGAGGGGCTTATAGACGTAGTGATGGAACCCACTGATCCTGGATCTAGAGTAGTTGCGAAAAAAGAAGGGCAAACCCCCCCTTTTCCAACCAAATAGGAATAAATAAAAGACATGATTTTAAGTAAACTTGAACATTTAATGTAATTATAATTGCATTTTCCTATCTCTGATACCCTTAATTGAGACCTCCTCGGTCCGATCTCCGATTTTTCCTGTCCCGACCTTTCATGGTCAAATCCCTAATCGAGACCTCCTCGGTCCGATTTCCTATTTTCCTATCTCGACCTTTCATGGTCAAACCCCTAATCGAGACCTCCTCGGTCTGATTTCCGATTTTCTATCTCGACCTTTCATGGTCAAATCCCTAATCGAGACCTCCTCGGTCCGATCTCCGATTTTTCCATCTCGACCTTTCATGGTCAAATCCCTAATCGAGACCTCCTCGGTCCGATCTCCGATTTTTTTTCATCTTGACCTTTCATGGTCAAATTCCTAATCGAGACCTCCTCGGTCCGATCTCCTATCTTCCCATCTCGAACTTTCGCGGTCAAATCCCTAGTCGAGACCTCCTCAGGTCCGATCCCCAATTTTCAAGGTCTCATCTTTTCCGATCAATTAGGATTAGGAGAAAATGTGTTTCGAGCAAAAGTTAAAGCGATAAGTGCACGTTAGTTGAGCCTTCAGCCTAAACACTTACCTTCGAGTCTAAACCTTACCTATCCCCGAGTCTAAACCTTGCCTGTCCCTTTCCCGCAGCGAGAAAGAAGTGGGCTAGAATACCGGGTCAGCGGCTTTCGAAAAACCTTAGGTTCGGACGGTTCATCGGTTCGGAGAGTCGGGAATGGCAGATTTGACGAGAAAACGGTGAGGGTGCAGGGAATCAGATGGTTAGGAAGGAAGAGTTAGTCCTGGCTTTAGAAAGCGCCCATAAGGTTCATCAAGAACAGCAAGTCATGCTCATTGACGCACTCCGTCGTCATGGAGTTCAGGTCATAGTTGAGCCGAACGGTTCTCTGGTGGTAGTCGAAGATGAGACTTTGGAAACAGTGATTTCAGTCCCTTCATCCTATGACCAAGACCCCCCAGCCTATAACCGATACCTTCCTCCATCCACATATGATCCCTTGCCAAGGACCACTTCTCCTCAGTCCTTTCCAGCATCCCAGCTCATCAGGGCCCCATTGCCCTGAGCTCCTCAGAACGGATTAGGCTTCACCCCACTGTCTCTCGGTTTCAACAATACACCGCGGTTTATGCTCCCGGCCTCACATAATCGGTTTGAGATATGTGGCTATGTTAAAGCCCCTATACTCGCCTGAATGCGATCATGAGTTGCCAAAGGATGATCCGAGTTTTCATTTGTCACCTACGGACTTAATGAATTCGGTAGTCGGTTTGCTACTACAAGTCCTGTTGCCAGTTCCGGTAACCCGAGAGTCCCCGTTGACCCCCATGTGGTAATATTGATGGAACAAGTGAAACAGATGCAAGAGAAGCTTGACCTCATGATGAGTATCAATACTCCCTTGACCCAAGATGTCGGACCAGGCAAGGAAATGACTCCACCGAGCATAACCCAATGCCACCGCATTGCAAAGAACCGCACTGGCTCAAGCACTACCCTCACAAAGGAAAGAATGTCGTAGCTTCCTTCAGCCAAATCCAACAGTGGAACCAATTGGACGATGGGAATCCGAGTTTTGAGAACAACAAGGTCTCCCAAAAACCTCGCTCCTTTCACTTTGACGATGCAGAGATGCCTTTAAGCAAGATTCTGGAAGAGCTAATGAAAGAAAAACTCATAAAGCCACTGGAAAATTGGAAACCCAGGAATCCCCATGTTCGGTTGGATGAATCCAAGCATTGTCTTTTCCATCAATACCATGGGCACAATACTGATGATTGCACCTATTTGAGGCATGAGATCCAGAAGTTGATAGAAAATGGGAAGCTCGAGAACCTCCATGGGCCAAAAACAGAAAGCTATGGTAAGAGGTCGATTCAGGAAGTGCAAGATCAGAAACATCGGCTGATGATTACGGGATGCCCACGAGCAAAGTTTTCGATGATTTGGTGAAACGAGGTCTTCTCACACCTCTCGTGAATTATAAGCCAAGAAACCCCAGTAGAGTTGACAGGACCAAGTTCTGCGAGTACCACAAGCATTTTGGGCATGTGACAGACAAGTGTGTGGATACGAAGAAAGAAATTCGGTGGGCGATCTACGAAGGAAAGCTCAAGTTATCGCGGTCCAACCCGCGAAGAGTAGCTAGACTAGGGTCTACCTATCCTTAAGTAAAAAAACAAAAAAAAAAAAAAAAAAAAAAAAAAATAGTCTCCCGATCAACCTTCGTAGGTTCTAGTACTTTTCTCTTTCAATTAAGTCCTCTACGGACATTGTATTTAATCTTCAATTTTCTATAAAAGAGTCTTCTTCTTTTCTTGCTAGACTTAAGACATTATTTGCACACCTACATTACATTTAATGAAATGGTTTTATTTTATATGATCACTTGCATTGCTCAACAAGTAATCTCTCAAAATAATTCACGTTCTGATTAATCGGTGTGAGAAAGTCAACCAATGCTCTCCCTATACACCTTCCTTACCCCACAAAAGGCCTCCATCAAGCCATATACTTTCCTTACTTCACAAAAAGGCCTTCATTAAACCATACACTTTCCCAATCATGCCCCCACCTTCATCTTGACCAAGTCAACGACGACGGCAACATCAAGGGACAACAAAAGGCCACTCAGCTTCGAAAGATTGACCCCGTGTCGACAACGACCTAGGAGCCTGCCTTAGACCTCAAGGATATCAAGAAAGTTCAAGCAGAGGCTTGCCTTGGCCCTCAGGTGCTTCATAAAATAAAAAATGTAGTGCAAAAAGAGTAATGCCCAGCTAGGCTGAAAATCCCAAAAAAGGACAGTCTACGCAAAAAACAGGGTTGCACATAAAAAAAAGAAGAAGAAAGAAAAAAAATCTTAGTGCAAAAAGAGTAATGCCCAGCTAGGCTGAAAATCCCAAAAAAAAGGGCGGTCTAGGCAAAAAACAGGGTTGCACATAAAAATAAAAGAAAAAAAGAAAAGAAAATGAGGCCAAGGACCCAAAGACCGCCCATCGAAAGCTTGACGGACGAGGCAAAATCAAAGCTCGAGAGAATGAAAGTTGTCGATAACAATGGGGCGGTCGAAGCAAAGCCGAAGCATTTCATAAGCCTGTAGGCACGTGCAAATCCTTTCTCCCCCAATGAAAGAGGAAGAAATCAGAAGCAGTCGTCCAAAAATGACTTGGTCAAGGAGCCATCCCGAGGCCCACGCCTCATCATCCGAGCCTTTTCACTAAAGGAACCACAAAAATCCCATTTTCCAAAACAGTCCGGCCAAAGCCGAACTACGGCGACCTGAGCTCCTCATAATGAGGGGAACGTAGGCAACCAGAAATGGTCCGGTCATAAACATATCCAAATTCCTGAAAACCCGGTCTCATCAAATGACCTCTCCCATAGACACAGTCAGATCCCAGAAAACCCGGTCTCATCAATGACCTCCCTATACACAAACCTTTCTTTCACACCAGCCAAGCTTGATCCGCGGCCTTGGTTGACTTTCTCCTCATGACTAATAAGAATGTTTTTTCATATCGAGATTAGTGGGTTTTAAGCAATTTTGTGATCATTGTAAATAAAACAAGTTTTCAGATGTCTTGACAAGTCTTCTCTTTCTACATCTTAGGAAAAATAGTGCTAAACACTGATTTTCTGTCAGCAGGGGCTTCCATACACTTTTACAAACCCTTCTACGCTTATACTCTCTCAAAAGAGTCAAACCCAAAGCGAGTTTTGTGCCTACATCGAATAAGGCCATCGGAATAACACAAAATCGGGATATATTCCCACCTTTCGAAAAATATGCCCCTGTATGTATTTCTGAGAATCTTTTCTTTCACATCTTCTTAAGGTTGACTGATTGACTAAAAAAAAAAAAAGAAAAAAAGGGATAGGTCTTCCCTTTTCTGCTACAATTCGCATTAGGGCTGCCTCGAAACTTTGTCAAAGCATTCCTTTAAACTGGGGCTTCTTTAGCCATTTTTGGGGTTCACATCGGGTTCTTCACTAGGTCCCTAGATGAATTCAGTTTTGTTCAGATCAACCTCAGGATCACTTCCGCAGTACCAATCATATTGGGATTTTCGCTAGGTCATCAGACCGGGGCTTCACCAAGACCTCGCCTGCTCAGTTCATCCAACCGGAGCTTTGCCAGTGAAAGGATCTTTCATGGGGCTTTGCAGAGAGTTCTTCCTCAGACCAGGGCTCTGATAAGTCGCATCCATTCCTCAAAGAGAGGTTTGGTCACTATGACATCTGCTTTAGTCTTTGGTTATAAAAGCCTGTCAGCATCAGCTTCAAGCGCCAGAGTCTGAGAAAGGAACATTCATCGAGACCCGAGGTTCAAACCCAGTCTCAGCTCAAGAGGGAATTCTAGTCCACGTTGACAAAATCTCAGCAACAGCAGCAGTTCAGTCCGCACCCAAGGGATACAACCCCACCTACTTGAAACCCGTCTTAAACACATTCCATATGTACATCCAGACCCAGTCTCTACCATTGTTTCCAAGAAAAAATCACCCCTAGGCTCAAGTAACGTGCCAAATTGCTAAAAATAACATTTTCTCCCAAAAGCGCCTCCGTTACTTCCGTTATAACGAGATAACGCCAGGCGACAGTTTCCTAATTGTCAAAAATCCAACTTTGGCTACCTCTATCACAGATTTAGAAGTATGATCAAGTTTTTCAGTTATAGCTGCCTCTATCTACTCGATAGTGACGTAAGCTTTAGCTTCCTCAGGTGACGACCTCCACTAATCGTAAAAACCTCAAGAATCCTAGACATCGTTCCTAAACTGTCTAGATGAAGCTTGAACTACGATCAAGGCTTGATTCCTCCGGGATACGTAGGTAGCCTTTCATAAAAGGTTCAGCCATCCGACCACTTTGGTCACCTTTTCTTTCCCCGTTCCTCAATAGCGCATAAGCTTTTCATAAAAGTCCAATTTTTTTACCACATTGGTCACCCCTTTTGATTTGGCACATTCCTTGTAGGATCGGTTGTTTGACCTCCTGGGTCACCCCGTTTCCATCCTTATAGGAAGGGACCAAATATCTCTTTGCCATTTTCCCAAGAAGGCCAGGTAAGTGATCTCTTTTGGTCACCCAATTCCAACTCGTATGCAATTCCATTCCGGTTCCAAAGGCATTAAAAAGCACAGTTCAGGCTTACTAAGTCGCGCGACATACTAAGCCTCTGTGGCCTGTTTTTATAATTTTGCCCCTGAAGGCTCAATTTTACGATTTTATCCCTCATAGGTCTGTTTTACCGCTTGTGCCCCTGGTATTTTCAATCACTTTCAATCCAGTTTTCCCTCTAGTGCCCCCGAGGCCTATTTTACAAATTTACCTCTGTGACTCAGTTTATTTGCCCTTGGCATTTTCAATTTTATTTTTTATTTTTTTCAAATAATCAGGGTACATCCCAGTTTTCTTTACAAAAAATAATCAGGGTACATCCCAGTTTTCTTTACAAAAAATTATTCGGGCGCGTCCCACTTTTCTTTACAAAAAACTATTGATTCCTTCCAACTTCTCTACAAAATCCAACCTTTTTCGCGATCTCCGTTATTGCCAGATGGGATAACGTTTCCTCCGGGAAATCCTCCGTTATTGCCAAATGGGATAACGTTTCCTCCGGGAAATCCTCCGTTATTGCCAAATGGGATAACGTTTCCTCCGGGAAATCCTCCGTTATCGCCAAATGGGATAACGTTTCCTCCGGGAAATCCTTCGTTATTGCCAAATGGGATAACGTTTCCTCAGGAAATTCTCCGTCATCGCCAAATGGGATAACGTTTCCTCAGGAAATCCTCCGTTATTGCCAAATGGGATAACGTTTCCTCCGGAAATCCTCCGTTATCGCCAAATGGGATAACGTTTCCTCAGGAAATTCTACGTTATCGCGAAATGGGATAACGATTCCTCCGGAAATTCTCCGTCATCGCCAAATGGGATAACGTTTCCTCAGGAAATCCTTCGTTATTGCCAAATGGGATAACGTTTCCTCCGGAAATTCTCCGTCATCGCCAAATGGGATAACGTTTCCTCCGGAAATCCTCCGTTATTGCCAAATGGGATAACGTTTCCTTGGAAATCCTCCGTTATCGCCAAATGGGATAACGTTTCCTCCGGGAAATTCTCCGTTATCGCCAAATGGGATAACGATTCCTCCGGGAAATTCTCCGTTATCTCCAAATGGGATAACGTTTCCTCCGGGAAATTCTTCGTTATTGCCAGATGGGATAACGTTTCCTCCGGAAAATCCTACGTTATTGCCAAATGGGATAACGTTTCCTCCGAGAAATCCTACGTTATCGCCAAATGGGATAACGTTTCCTCCTGGAAATCCTACGTTATCGCCAAATGGGATAACGTTTCCTCCGGGAAATCCTACGTTATTGCGAAATGGGATAACGTTTCCTCAGGAAATTCTCCGTCATCGCCAATGGGATAACGTTTCCTCGGAAATCCTCCGTTATTGCCAAATGGGATAACGTTTCCTCAGGAAATCCTCCGTTATCGCCAAATGGGATAACGTTTCCTCGGGAAATTCTACGTTATCGCCAAATGGGATAACGATTCCTCCGGAAATTCTCCGTCATCGCCAAATGGGATAACGTTTCCTCAGGAAATCCTTCGTTATTGCCAAATGGGATAACGTTTCCTCAGGGAAATTCTCCGTCATCGCCAAATGGGATAACGTTTCCTCCGAAATCCTCCGTTATTGCCAAATGGGATAACGTTTCCTCCGGAAATCCTCCGTTATCGCCAAATGGGATAACGTTTCCTCCGGGAAATTCTACGTTATCGCCAAATGGGATAACGATTCCTCCGGGAAATTCTCCGTCATCGCCAAATGGGATAACGTTTCCTCCGGGAAATCCTTCGTTATTGCCAAATGGGATAACGTTTCCTCTGGGAAATTCTCCGTCATCGCCAAATGGGATAACGTTTCCTCCGGAAATCCTCCGTTGTGCCAAATGGGATAACGTTTCCTCGGGAAATCCTCCGTTATTGCCAAATGGGATAACGTTTCCTCCGGGAAATCCTCCGTTATCGCCAAATGGGATAACGTTTCCTCCGGGAAATCCTTCGTTATTGCCAAATGGGATAACGTTTCCTCCGGGAAATCCTCTGTTATCGCCAAATGGGATAACGTTTCCTCCGGAAAATCCTCCGTTATCGCCAAATGGGATAACGTTTCCTCCGGGAAATTCTACGTTATTGCCAAATGGGATAACGTTTCCTCCGGGAAATTCTACGTTATCGCCAAATGGGATAACGTTTCCTCCGGGAAATTCTCCGTTATCAGTTATTGCCAGAAGGCAACAACATTTCGCTTTATTTCGATCTCCGTTATTTCCGAATGACGGAATAACATTTCGACCTCGTTTCGCTTTATTTCGATCTCCGTTATTTCCGAATGACGGAATAACATTTCGGCTTTTTTCGCTTTATTTCGATCTCCGTCATTCCAAGGTGGAAGAATGACATTTCGCTCTTTCTCTTTCGATCTCCGTTATTCCGTTATAACGGGATAACATCAGGTGACATCCTCCAGTAATTGTCAACTAGGTGACAACCTCCGAATTGTCAGAACTCTAAACTTGTGCTACCTCTATCCGCGAATAGTGACGTATGCCCAAGTCATTCCAACTTGTGCTACCTCTATCCGCGAATAGTGACGTATGCCCAAGTCATTCCAACTTGTGCTACCTCTATTCGCGAATAGTGACGTATGCCCAAGTCATTCCAACTTGTGCTACCTCTATCCGCGAATAGTGACGTATGCTCAAGTCATTTCAACTTGTGCTAACTCTATCCGCGAATAGTGACGTATGCCCAAGTCATTCCAACTTGTGCTACCTCTATCCGCGAATAGTGACGTATGCCCAAGTCATTCCAACTTGTGCTACCTCTATCCGCGAATAGTGACGTATGCCCAAGTCATTCCAACTTGTGCTACCTCTATCCGCCAATAGTGACATATGCTCAAGTCATTTCAACTTGTGCTAACTCTATCCGCGAATAGTGACGTATGCCCAAGTCATTCCAACTTGTGCTACCTCTATCCGCGAATAGTGACGTATGCCCAAGTCATTCCAACTTGTGCTACCTCTATCCGCGAATAGTGACGTATGCCCAAGTCATTCCAACTTGTGCTACCTCTATCCGCGAATAGTGACGTATGCTCAAGTCATTTCAACTTGTGCTAACTCTATCCGCGAATAGTGACGTATGCCCAAGTCATTTCAACTTGTGCTACCTCTATCCGCGAATAGTGACGTATGCCCAAGTCATTCCAACTTGTGCTACCTCTATCCGCAAATAGTGACGTATGCCCAAGTCATTTCAACTTGTGCTACCTCTATCCGCGAATAGTGACGTATGACCAAGTCATTCCAACTTGTGCTACCTCTATCCGCGAATAGTGACGTATGCCCAAGTCATTTCAACTTGTGCTACCTCTATCCGCGAATAGTGACGTATGCCCAAGTCATTTCAACTTGTGCTACCTCTATCCGCGAATAGTGACGTATGCTCAAGTCATTTCAACTTGTGCTACCTCTATCCGCCAATAGTGACATATGCCCAAGTCATTTCAACTTGTGCTACCTCTATCCGCGAATAGTGACGTATGCCCAAGTCATTCCAACTTGTGCTACCTCTATCCGCGAATAGTGACGTACGCTCAAATTTCCCAACTTAAGTTACCTCTATCTCCGTCATAAAAGAGATAGCGCCATAAGCTCTAGCTTCTTCAGGTGACAGCCTCCAGTAATTGTCAAAATCTCAAGGATCCTAGACATCGTTCCTAACTATCTAGTGATGCTTGAACTACGATCAAGGCTTGATTCCTCCGGGATACGTAGGTAGCCTTTCCTAGAAGGTCCAGCCATCCGACCACTTTGGTCACCCTGTTCCTTCGTCACTCCTCAGTGATGAAGTAGTCCATCATAAGAGACTTCGTTATTCGACCACCTAGGTCATTTCTAGCACATCCCCAGTAGGATCCATTGCTTGACCCTTTAGGTCATTTTCTTTCCTTTTTCCCCAAAGAAGAGACCAGTTTTCTCTTCTCCTTTCCTCGGCGGATCTTTTCCGAACTACGGCTGGCTTGATTCCTCAGGGATACGTAGGTAGCCTTCCAAAGGTTCAGCCACTCGACCACCTTGGTCATCCAATCCATCTCGGCATTCGCCAGCTCGGATCCTTTTCTATCGACAACCCCACTTGCCTTGCAAGTGACGTTGCCGAGGGGCTTCTGTAAGTACCCAAATCGGCTCATGCCTTAGGTTAATTTTCCCGACATTTTCGGTAAGTTTTCGGTAATTCCCCAGAACCTTCCCGGCGTTAGGGAGCATTCCGGAACTGTTTTTAATTAAATTAGGGTGAAGGGAATCCTTCCTAATTAAGAAACACGTTTTTTCTTAATTAGGAAGAGCCTTCTAGAATAATGCCACCTTGCATGGTTCTAGAATGCTGAGTCATTCAGGATAAGACCGCACGGCCTCATTTGCAAAGGACCTGCAGCCGCACGGCTTCATTTGCCTTATCCAGATTACCTATAAATAGAGGCCTCCTCTACCCATTTACAACAACAACAACAATACATACAATCCATAGCAATACAATCAGTCACTCCCAAGACGTGAAGAATATTGGTGAAGGCTCAAGAAGGTGAAGAAGAAGGCCAAGAAGCTCCCTCCCTCCTCCTTGAAGATCCAAGACCAATCTCTCCTCCTAGCTCCGACCAAAGAAGCAAAGGAAGCAATTGGTAACCTCGCACGCCCTAACCTTGCATTTTAATTGATATACTTGCTCATTGCATTCATATATCTTGCTTGGGACTTGGCATTTATTCATAAAGATCACATCTTTATCACCCCCTTTCCCTTTTGCATGCATTAAGACCTCATTTGTCATAAAAATGTAGTCTTTTTCATAAAGGTGCATCCTTTGCACCTAAAACCCCCATTTTCAAATAAAAATGTCATTTTTATGCATCATTTGCACATAAAAATCCAATCTTTTCAATAAAAATGCATCCTTTGCATTCAAAAACCTTTTCTAATGCATCATTTGCATAAAAATCCTATCTTTACGCATCACTTGCATAAAGATCATTTCTTTCAATCAAAAAAGCATCATTTGCTAAAACCAAAAATGTCATCTTTTCATTAAAGAGTCATTTTTCATCATGCATTTCCCCTATCCCCCAACCTAGGAATGGACCGGTGTAAAAGATCCTATCTTTACATTGTTCCTTCCATTAAAGGTTCCATATTTCTTTAGAAAGGGACACCTTGAACCCTATATCTCCGATTATCGCTTAAGAGAGAGTATGAAGCCTCTATACGAGCTCGACCGTCTTAAAGCGTAGGATTGATGGGCTAAGGACCCTCCTTTTCTAAAGAACCTCATCTTTGACCAAAAGAGAGTCATTCTCTCGATCACGCAAGTCCCGAGGGTCCCGAGGTTTAAAAAGCGATGATCACACGTCATAAGATGAGGACGGGATCATAATCCCGAATACATAAAATTCCAAGGAATCCTGAGCGACAACCAACAAATGGTTTGCACGTCCGGAAGACAACTTGGGACATTCCCCCCTTATTTTCAAACACATGCACACAAGAAAGCACGCAAGCAAGCACGATTAATGAAATCATGGGAGACTTGCTCCGGCAAGGCACCTTGGGTGAACGCCAAACGTTCTTCCCAAGGGGTAACTTAACCTCCGAACCCATAAAACCTTTTTTTCAAAGTTTTGAGGTAATCAAAATGGCGTGGCGACTCCGTTTTTCAAATAACTCGGATGTCTTCAAACTCGCGTGAATCCAACACAAAATTTGGGCACCACATTCACAGCGGCCACACTTCTGGGCAGCCTTTTGATGGGTTTCCCACATTTTTTGCATAAATTCCACAAACTCAAGGTTCTGATTATCAACCTTCTGCTTCTTAGCTCGTGGAGTCACGGCCTTCTCCTTGGCCGGAGCCAAGGGTCTGGCTTTGGATTTCGCACGTAGATTGGATTGGGCCTCTTCTCCAACCTCCTCGCTATCCTCCACATGCACCACACTTCGTCTGGCCGGCTGTCCGCGCTCAAGGGTTGGTTCAACCCGGTTTGCCCCCATAGCTTGACTAGCAAGCGATTTAGGGGGAGCTCGTTGGGAGAACCTTTGTGACCCCTGAGGGAACTGGAGCTCTCCGTTGGCCTCTATCTCAAACATCTCCAATTGAGCGTCGGCGATGGCCATGGCCTCCGCGACCAGCTTGGATTTGGAGGCCAGAATTTTTGTCCTTCTCAGGATTTGCTCCGGGGAGAGTGGAGTGTTTAAGGCGGTGTTTTTCATAGGAGCTTGGGGAGTTTTTGGGCTATTATTTAGGAGGGCTTGGGCTTTTTCAGCTCGGGCCTCGTCTGTCAGTTTGTGTATAGCTCTCTGGGCTGGGGAAAGGATGTGTGACGGCTGAGAACGTGCCCCCATACGGTTAAAAACAGAGGTAGCCTTACCCTTATTGACATTAGAAGGTGAGGTCTGGTTATCCTCCTCTAGGGTCAAATGACCAGCGTTTCCAATATTCTATACTCCCTCCGTCCCACTATACTTGACACTTCTTTCCATTTTGGGCCGTCCCACTTCACTTGACACCTTCCAAAAATAACCTAGTTTTTATATTTTTATATTAGATGGACCCCACCACTAATTCTCTCTCTTCATTTTTCACCACTCAATTTATTCAACCAACACTATTATTTACCCCACTCATTCTCTCTCTTTATTTTCTACCACACATTTTCTTTATTTAATTGTTTCTTCTTAGTTCCCGTGCCCACTCCTTGGGTGTCAACTATAGTGGGACGGAGGGAGTACATGTTTGGAAGAGAAGGAAAATGACTGAAAATGAGAGCTTTTGACAGTCAGTTGTTTAGAATACAAGGTGTATCTGGAAACAAAGATTTTAAACGGGAAAAACTAATGAAAGTCGAATTCCCGGCAATGGAACCACATCTTTTGTCGATTTGGGGTCCCCCGAGCAATAATTTCGGACAATGGCACTCAGTTCTCCTCAAAATTCACTGCTGAATGCGTGAGAATGAAGGTGCAACACCGTAAGTCTGCAGTTGCTTACCCCCAAGGAAATGGTCAAGCTGAGGCCGCGAACAAGCTAGTCCTGACCGCCCTAAAGAAAAATTTGGAGGGGCGAGGAGGACGATGGTTGGACGAACTCCAGATCGCATTATGGGTTGTCCGCACCACTATAAGAAATTCTACAGGAGAAACTCCTTTCTCGGTCACGTATGGGTCAGAGGCAATGGCTCCAGTTGAGGTTGCCCTACCCTCGTACAGAGTCACATACTTCGATGAGTCTCAAAACGAGGCAAACAGAAGGTGTGACCTGGACGATCTCGAAGGAAAGAGAATGCGGGCATATGAAAAAATGGTGAACTACAAACAGAAAGAGATGAAGAAGAAACACCCCAATAATTACTTACGAAGAAAAGCTTGAGGGTTGGATTCGAAGAATACTAGCACAGGATTCGCAGCGAAAATTCTCTCTCTAAGCTCTTTGAAGGCTGGGAAACGGTAAAAAGGGTTTGAGGTTTAAGGGTTTGGTATTTATAAGGCCTACCTATACGGGTTAACCCGTTAACCTGTATTAATTAGCCCACAAACCGTTCCTCGAACCTTGAACCGTTTCCAACGTTTGAAATATTCGAAAATTCCGCCGGTTAAACATTTATTACCCCTCTCAGATGATTGACACGTACCCCTGTACGTACCACGCCCCGTCTTTTCATCTGCCAAGGGGCCCACTTGATTAAATGGGAGGCACAGCATGCAAGGGGCCACGAGTCTCTCACTGGTGCCTCCCGAACGCTCCCATAAGCCCATGGGGCGAAGCAACTACCAACAAAAACGCCAACACTGGTGCTCGCTCGAGGAGCGATCTGGACAACCCGAGCTTCTAGTAGCTCCTCACTCAGACCATAAATAATCACACTTGGAGCTATGGGCCATTGATAAGCCCGGATCTACTGGACCGGGTCCGCGCTCGGTCTGGTCCAAGAAACCAGTGACGTGACAGTTCCTAGACCGCTGGGGGGAAGACCGCGGACAGATAGGCCCTTGAGGTCAAGACCGCGTCCCTCCGCGCAGTTTCCCTATCAAAGACCGGAGGGATCCTGACCGCTATATTCGTGCCCGCACGATCTATGACCGCTGGGTCCGTGCCCGCAGATTGTATGATCGCTGGTCCCGTGCCCGCGGGAGGTATGACCGCTCCCTCTGTGCCCGCGTCAAATACCTTTGACCGCGCCCAAGATGTTGACCGCGGGCTCACACCTGCCTCCCGGTTAATTTCAAGCCTTACTGAGCAAGTTAGCTTGCGGCTCGACATGCAAGTCTGGCTCCCCTCTTCACGCATTTAATGCGGCTCGGTCGAGCGCTACTTATTACATTTAATGCGCGAAGTCACCTACACGGCTCATGTCCCTTTCAAATTGCCTCTACGGCACTAATATTCCTCCCCGACAGGGGCCAATTAGGCTGCGGACACGCGTGTAGCCGGTCAAATACCAAAGTGCCGCCGATCTCATTGCTTACATCAACAAGCACCACTACATTGCTTATAAATAGAAGACCTTTGTCCCTTGGGCAAGGTAAGTTCCAAATATATTGAGTAAGCCCTATTACTCTTAAACCCTAAACACACACACACTCCAAGGTATTCAAAGCCTTATTATCTCAGTATTCTTACTCTCACACCCGAGGGCTTGAGTTGGAGTAACATCAACAAGCACCACTACATTGCCTATAAATAGAAGACCTTTGTCCCCTTGGGCAAGGTAAGTTCCAAATATATCATTTTGATATATTTAGTGGTTTGTTTGTACCTAGATCACAACACAAATAAGCACCGTTAAGGTCAAAGTTGGATGTTACTCCAACTCAGGCCTTCGGGTGTGAGAGTAAGAATACTGAGATAATAAGGCTTTGAATACCTTGGAGTGTGTGTGTGTGTATAGGGTTTAAAAGTAATAGGGTTTACTCAATATATTTGGAACTTACCTTGTCCAAGGGGACAAAGGTCTTCTATTTATAGGCAATATAATGGTGCTTGTTGATGTAGTTACGAGATCGCCCTAAAAAGCACACTTGTATTCGACTAGCTACACGTGTCCGCAACTAATTGCCCCTCGTCGGGAGGAAACATTGACTTCACTGTAGAGGTACGGCCGAAAGGGACATAAGCCGCAGTGGCTTCGGGCGCATTAAATGTAATAAGAGGCGCTGGCCGAGCCGCATTAAATGCGTGAAGGCGGAGCTTCGCACCAGCATGTCGAGCCGTGAAACTAACTTGCTCAGTAAGGCTTGACATTAACCGGGAGGCAGGTGTGAGCCCGCGATCAACATCTTGGGCGCGGTCAAAGGTATTTGACGCGGGCACAGAGGGAGCGGTCATACCTCCGCGGGCACGGGACCAGCGATCATACAATCTGCGGGATGGACCCAACGGTTATAGATCGTGCGGGCACGAATATAGCGGTCAGAATTCCTCCGGTTTTTAATAGGGAAACTGCGGGAAGGGACGCGGTCATGACCTCAAGGGCCTATCTATCCGCAATCTTCCCCCCTGCAGTCTAAGAACTGCCACGTCACTGATTTCTTGGACCAAACCGAGCACGGACCCGGTCCAATAGATCCGGGCTCATCATCTTCTAAGGATCTACACAAGTTCATAATTTATTAAGCTAATCGAGGCTCAGATTTTATTCACCTCAATTTCTTCCACGTTATTGCAATCTTGAAATCAATCAAAATCCAAATTCATCAAATTTCATTCGATAACAAAATATTGTACTACATCTGAATTCAGAACCTTATCCAAAAGCCCTAATTAGTACAATCACAGTAGAAAATACTAACCCTAGAACCTCCATTTTTAACAACAATCGGAAACTTCTTAACCGCCGAATCCATACAGAGTCCTTCCCTGCCTCTTCAAAGCATAAACGACGTCCATCGCCGTCACCGTCTTTCTCCTGGCGTGTTCGGTGTACGTCACCGCATCTCTAATCACGTTTTCCAAAAAGATCTTGAGGACGCCGCGGGTTTCCTCGTAGATGAGACCGCTGATCCTCTTCACTCCGCCTCTTCTCGCCAGACGGCGAATCGCCGGCTTCGTAATCCCCTGAATGTTGTCCCGGAGCACCTTACGGTGACGTTTTGCTCCTCCCTTTCCCAATCCTTTGCCTCCCTTTCCTCTTCCCGACATTTTCACAGATGAGAGAAGATCGAATTGAAATGTAAAGTACTTTGAAATGGCGTGAAGTGAACGTGGGAGGGAGGGGTTTAAAAAGCATAATCTAGGAGGAGGATGGCCGTTGGATTCGTACGGATAATCGACGGTTGATAATGGGAATCTCTGTGATCAGCTATTTTTTGGGTTTAAGCCGTAGATAGAAAATAAATTGACGGTGGATAAGGCGAATCCTGGTCATTGTTGTGTAAGGGGCGGACTCATTTAGATCTGGATTTCAAATTTATTTTTTTCTTTTTTTTTTGATAAATTTGAAATTTTCAAGTTATGAAAAAATTAACCCAATTAACATTTTAAACCACTGAAACTTTGATGAAACTTTGATAAGTTTCGCTTTTAACCATTTTTATTTTCTATTTTTTAGTATTTTTAACCAATATATTTAAAATATACTCCCTCCGTCCCAAAATATTTGTTCCATTTAACTTTTTTTTTGAAATTTGACCACAAATTTATGAAGGATTAATCATGTTCATGAAATTCTAAAAGTTGTTGTCAACAAAAAAGTCAAATGGGACAAACATTTTGGGACGGAGGGAGTACAATATAAGTTCGATTTGTTCAGATATCCTAACTTTATCAAAAAATGTTAGATAAAATTAACAAAACTAACATAATTTAACTTCATCCAAAGATCTTAAATTTTCTATTTCCTCCGTCCCATTTTAAGATTTTTACTTTTCTTTTTAGTCTGTATTAGTTTAAGATTCTTAGTTGCATTATTATTTAAAATATACAATGAGACCCACTTATCATTTTTATAACAAAAATTTCCTACCCACTTTCTCTCTCCTACTTTACTTTTCATACTCAAAATACTCCCTCCGTCCCGCCCGAAAGGGCAATTTTGCCTCCTAGCACGGAAATTAAGAAATGAATAAGAAAAGTGATGTAAGAAAGAGAAAAAGGTTAAATGTTGTGAGTATGAAAAATTAAATAGGAGAGAGAATGAGTGGGAGGAATAGTTAGGAGAGAGAATGTTGTGAGTGTAAAAGTAAAGTAGGAGAGAGAATGAGTGGGGTAGGAAGAGTATAAAAATAATAAAAACTTTCCTTTTTGGGGTTGTGCCCTTTTAAATGGGACGCCCAAAAAGGAAATTTGTGCCCTTTCGGACGGGACGGAGGGAGTATTTAATTTTTCTTAATATTCGTGTCAAGTCAAACCAAGAACATTAAATCGGGAGGAAGAGAGTACCATCTTTTTATTAAACTATGTCTAGTTAATTTTATTAGCTGTTTCTAACACTTAGGGTTGAATTGTTTTTAAATTCGTACCGACATTATCAATTATAATTGTGAAAGAAATGGAGCGGCTAGGAAGTGCACAGAGGACTGATGTGAGTCCTGATGCTATCGCACCAGCACTATCACAACAGTGAAATGCAGCGGAATATTAAAACAGAAAAGAAATGGACAACGAATTAACACTTATCTACAGCAATATGCTGTAGACAATAAACTTCTCTTATTAAAAACAATTTTGAAAACGATTACAAGGAAACAATAAGAGAATAACAAAATAATCAAAGAGAACTCTCTCACAAAAACACTCCTCTCAAGTCTATATTTCTTCAGCCTTTCAGAGTGTATATTTTCGTGTGTGTATACTGACTTTGGGTCTTGTATTTATAGCTAAGTAGAACACGGCCAATGGGTAAGGATAATCATTGAAGAAGAGCTTGATCCTCAATCTCCTCTATCTCTAATCCTTATCCTTGTGAGAGTCCTATAAAACAACCAAACAATACTAAACACACAGTAGATTTTCGGTTAATAGGTTAGTGAATATAAATAAAAATATTTACATAATTAAAATATAAAAGAAAGTAACAAAACATAATTAAGTCAACCTTTTGACTTGGCTAAGTGTGATGCTACCACACTTTCAATCTCCCCCTGTTTTGTTGCTTTCTGTTCAAAAATAAATCTCAAGCACAATATATATAAATCATAATTAAATAAGGTAAAAATTCATAAACCCAAGATACGAAATGGAGAGCTCGAATGCTCCCCCTAAATACTAGCAAAAAAAAACAAACCATAAAGCACCATGTCCAAAACATGTCCAAAACAAACTACACCAAGCAAAAGCAAAACACCATTGTTCTAAAAAGCAAGAAATTAAAACTGTTTTTAAAACATAACCATACGATAAAATTAAAAACTTCAATCATCATTGAAGCCACGATTCCAGCCTTGCCCTTGCCTTCCTTCTATTTCTGCTTGTGTTTTCGCTAGAAGTTCCCACCTGAAATCCGAACTTATATCTCTGTAAATATTGCTTGAGCTTGCTCCCCCTTTTTGACCAGAAAGACGTTCACGATAAGCTAGCATCTTGTTCCTTCTCGTGGCCATTTCCTTGAATTGCACCCTATAGAGAAGCATTGTTTTCTCCAAAAACTTAATTTCATCAGTCACCATTTGAACTTGATCATCTTGTGAGAGTGGAGATGTAGGCTCATCTTCACTAGCATCGGCGTGCTCATCTTCATCACCATCTTGTGCATCGATAAGCTGGGTCATCGGGAAAAGCAACGAGGCAAGTCTACGGTGCGTCTAGTGCACTCTAACACAGTTGAATGCCAAATGGTTCAATCTTTTCACAAATACGATCGTAACGTAATATTTCAACCCCTTGCCTCACACACGGACTCGGTTATTAAACAAGGGAAAGGAAGATCGAGATGGCAACTCCTTTTCTCGCGAACCGTACTATACTCCCAAATATCACTTCACCAAGATTAAAAACTTGACAGGTGAATATCCTATGAATCAAATCAGCATGTGACACAGTGACAATGTTTTTATTTGAGGAGGGCTTCCAGTTAAAAGTAGAAATTTTAAACAAAAAGCTACACAAAGAAGTAAGCATTGTGCACTTGAACTGAGAGTGCCACGAAGGGTCAAGGCCATTTGTTATGGTATTGGCAATTTCATCCTTATGAGCCATAGGAGGAAGTATGTGAGAATTTGGGAGCATGAAGAAAGATGTTAATCAAGGCAGGAGAAAAATTAATGAGAGTGCCACGAACTTTGACCTTTTCAAACCCAACATCTCTAGGGTCTTGAATAGCCTGAACTAAACCCGCATAAAACTCACTTACAAGTGAAGGATAATAGTTGTTTGGGTAAGACACAGAAAAGAGCAGGCCTTTTTCCTCTAAATACCGTTTCATACCAACATCCTCAAAAGTATGGTCAATAACCCTTTCCACCAAGAAGCCCTTTTTCCTAAAGAATTCAAACCTCTCTTTCACAGACTTAGACATAAATTTTTCAGGTGAGAGAGAGCTTACCTTCCTTGAAGTGGATTTAGGACTTGGGGTATGCCTTGGCTTAGGCAGATCAGCATTGGAGGGACAAGATAGTCTCAAGCTCCTTCTAGGTGATGGTCTAGATGTGATTACATCGGCAACAGCATCCCTCTTCTCTGTTTCTAGCTCATCTCTCCCAAGCTTAAAGGTATCATCCTCGGCTTCATCATCGTCTGAACCAATGTCAGAAGCTTGTGCAGAGATAGAACCAGCAGCCTTGACCTTTGCTTGCCTCATTTTGCCCTTCCCTTTCCTCAAATCCAAAAGAGCTTGCAGGGGAATATGCTCATCCTCAGTACCTTCTTCAATTTCATCTGTTCCAGAATGAACTCCCGAGTACCAATTTCCTGGAGAAGATCTAGCTTGAGGGGAGTTAGCGGGGAGGAGATGGAATTTGAGATGCAATAACATGCGGGCGGCACGAAGCGGGGACCTGAGATAAGGCCATCCTTCTAGCTTGTAGATCCTCAGGCGTTACAGTAATGTGGGGAAAGACATCTCCCAAATCCTGATTAACAGACTCAATAATATCCTCAGCTTCTTTCAACTCCTCAACCTCTACAGATTGAGACCTTCTTGACACAACTTGGTATGCTTCAACATCTTCTTCTTCAGAGTCCTCTTCAGCAGAATCACTTGAATAAACTGTCAACCCACACTCAAACTTTCTCTTACGAGACATAGGTTTACCCGACGAGCTTCAGAGACCCACTAGACTTTGCTTTTCCTCTCTTTCTTTTGAGATCAACGAAGGATCAAACTCCTCATCATCATCTTCAATAAAATCGGGTTCGGCCATGTTAGGGCGTACCTTAGGAGTATATTCCCCATGTTGGGAGAAAAACCTTCGTCGCAAGGACCGAGTTAGGGCCACGAGCTAGCCCAACCATTGCACCACGACTTCAAATCCCTGGATTGTCGGCATCTATGGCATTGTCTTGAGCACCGGAGCGACATTGATACAGGGGAAGCTTCGGTGTCGACGAACAGTTCTACCGTGGCATCGGTTGGGGCCACCGGAGATGGAGGCGGCGAGCGGTCGGCAGTTGGAGAAGAGGGCTTCGACGGGGACGTCATGATCAGAGAATCAAACAGGGCGAAGAATAGGAATTTCTAAGGGTTTTGTTTGCTTAAAGCCGGTGAGGGTTTATTAAGAAGGGAGAGAGGGTATTTATTTGATGTGATAGCACATCATTAACTCCTAGTAGGCTTAGGTCACTTAATTGAGTTTTAATTGAAATTGAACTGAACTAACCTAATTCCCTTTGGCCGGTTAGGATACATGGAGTTATTTGAGACTTCACTACTTTGGAGATTAAGATGATAAAGATAGATGATAAGGATAAAAACAAAACTTTAGATAGAGTAAATACCACAGATAAAAAAATCACAGACTTATACTCCCCCTAAACATGTGGACATTAAAAAAAATTTTTAGGTAATTTCGTTGAGCATAAAATTAATTTAACACAAATTAATTTGAGATAGAAAAGCATTTGATTGAGATTTTCACCAAGGGCCAGGAAGACGAAAAAATATCTACAAACTAATTATGCATACTTTGCACAAATGTGAAGGATAAATCTCAGTATATGTGTGGCATAGTATGTGATTACATCAAGGTACGCATTTCCTCTAAGAAAGTCAATGAATCAGAATCTTGTCTTGCTTGGCCTCTAGAATGCTTCCACATACAATTTTTTTCGTGGAAAAATATATTATGGGTAGCTTTCACTCTTCTTAATCACATGGATAGCCCTCTTTCGAATGATCTTATCAATTTGATTCAAACTTTCTCTTGAAGTCATTTTGATCACATTGAAATGACTTCATACCATGAATGGAGTAGCTGTTTCCCAAACATTTTTTTATTTATTTTTGCACCCACCAAGAGACATCTAGTAAGATAATGTTAGAGTCAACAGTTGTTGACTACTATATAAGAAGGATTCACAATTCAGAGAGGAAACACAGCAAAGATGTAATACAAGTGACCACACTGAGATAAATCATGCAAAAAAAATTTTTTTATTTTAATTTTTTTTGTTAGAATTGTAAAATACAGGTGTTAGTTATGATGTGATCACACGGGGGATCACATCATTATATTGCACACAAACTCAGAGATTTCCTTAGAGTGGAAAATCTCTGAAAATCAAGGGCTTTGGTGAAAATGTCAGCCAACTGTTTTTCAGTGCTAATTGATTCCATGCTAATAATTTTTTGCTCAACAAGATCACGAATAAAATGATGTCTAATGTCAATATGTTTAGTACGAGAGTGTTGAACAGGATTTTTTGATATTTCTATGGCACTTAGATTATCACAAAAAACAGTTAGGATTTTACTTTTAAGACCATAATCTTTAATCATCTGATTCATCCAAAGGAGTTGAGAACAACAACTCCCTACAGCCACATATTCTGACTCGGCAGTAGAAAGGGATACATTTTGTTTTCTACTATACCAAGATACTAAGTTATTTCCAAGATAAAAGCAACCTCAGGTTGTGCTTTTCCTATCATCGGTGTTGCTGCCCAATCGTAGTCACTGAACCCTACCCAGATTTGTGTTGGTTTCTCGAGTATAGCTTAGCCCTAAATTGATAGTTCCACCTACATATCTAATAATTCTTTTTACAGCTTTAAGGTGGGATAATTTGGGGCAAGCTTGATATCTAGCACACAAGCAAACACTAAACATGATGTCTGGACGACTTGCTGAAAGGTACAACAAGCTTCCAATCATGCTTCTATATAAGGTGGGGTCAACATCCTCACCATTTTCATCTTTGCACAACTTTTGGGAAGATCCCATAGGAGTTTTAAAGTGAGAGGCATTGTCGAGAGAATTTTTTAACCAAGTTTTTGGCATATTTACTTTGAGATATAAAAATTCCTTCCTTATTTTGTTTTATTTGAAGTCCTAGAAAGTAGGTTAATTCACCAACCATGCTCATTTCAAAGGTGGTGGTCATACTTGTGACAAAGTAGTCTAACATATCTTTGGAAGATGATCCAAATACAATGTCATCAACATAAATTTGGGCCACTAAGATACCTACATTTTCTTTTAAAATAAATAAGGTTTTATCTACCTCACCTCTCTTAAATCCCATTTGTATGAGATGTTCAGTTAGCCTCCCATACCAAGCTCTAGGGGCTTGTTTTAATCCATATAGGGCCTTTTTAAGCTTATAAACATGATCAGGAAAGTGGGGATCAGTGAAGCCCTTAGGTTGTTCAACATAGGCTTCTTCATTTAGGACACCATTCAAGAAGGCACTCTTAACATCCATTTGATGTAAAGTGATGTCCAAGTAACAAGCAATGGCAAGTAAAAGTCTAATTGATTCTATCCTAGCAACAGGAGCAAAAGTTTCTTCAAAATCTATTCCTTCTACTTGGGTGTAACCTTGGGCTACAAGCCTAGCTTTATTTCTGGTAATTTGACCATTTTCATCAGCTTTTGTTCTTATAGATCCACTTGGTTCCTATTACATTTCCCTATAGGCCTAGGAACTAAAGTCCATACTTCATTTTTCTCAAATTGATTTAGTTCTTCTTGCATGGCAATAATCCAATTATCATCTTTCATGGCTTCTACAACATTCTTTGGTTCAATATTAGAAACAAAACAATATGAACTAACCTTGTTTACTTGAGATTCAACACAGCCTTAGCCCACCCAACTCACGGTAGTTGACCCTAGGCTTTTCCCTTGTGCTAATTTTTCGTTTACATCACCCACTACTTGAGATATTGGGTGATTCTTTTCACTCCTCTATTTGGGTATGTCTTTAGTTCTATCTAAATTTTCTTCTTCACATTCGTAATCTTGATTCAAGACTGATTTTGTTTGCTCGGATGTAGGTGATGATGTGCTTGCATCGCACTCGCATACATTTTCTAGCCCATTTTGCCGCATCTGCTCGGTTGATTCTCGAGTTTCTGCATTGTCTCTATACAATCCGAGACATCATCTTCAAGAGATTTTATATTTAGGTCAAGAAGTATCATCAAATGTAACATTAATTGATTCCATAACAGCTTTTAGTTCTAAGGTTGTAAACCCTATATGCACGACTATTTGTGGAATATCCAAGAAAAAGCTTGACTTTGTCACTCTTGGAATCAAATTTAGATAGATAATCTCTATCATTTAGAACATAGCATATGCACCCAAAGACATGAAAGTACTTGAGAGTAGGTTTTTTACCGAGGAGTATTTCATAAGGGGTCATGGTTGATCCAACCCTAAGATAAACTCGTTTCCTATATGACATGCAAGGTGTTAAGAGCTTCACCAAAATCGTTTAGAGATGTTCTTAGAACTAAGCATGACACGGGCCATCTCTTGTAAAGTATGATTTTTCTTTACGCAACTCCATTTTGTTGAGGAGTTTTAGGGGCTGAAAAATCATGAGTGATTCCTTTGGAATCACAAAACTTTGAGAACAATGTGTTCTCATATTCGGTTCCCATGATCGAGACTTAATTTTGATAACTTTCTTCCCATACAAGTTTTTCACCTTTTTATACCATACTTTAAATACTTCGAGTGCTTCGATTTTTCTTTTAAATAAAGCACCCAAGTATACCTAGAGAAATCATCTACAGACAAATGAATATTTCTTTTTACCTAAGCTTTCAACCTCAATTGGTCCCATAAGATCAAGTATGTATTAATTCTAAAATTTCAAACGTGGAACTTTGATCCACTTTTGGATGAGAAGCTTTGGTTTGCTTCCCTTCCGACAAGGACCACACACACTAGATTGTTTAAAGTCGAGCTTGGGCAAGTGTTTAACAAAGCATCAAACCTAACTAATTCTTCTATTTTCCTATAGCTAGCATGTCCTAATTTTTGATGCCACAGCTTCAAGTTCATTTGTTTTGGAGCTAAGGCGGGATAAGTTGTCACCAAATTTGTAACAATTATCCCGGGACCTTACTCCGGTGAACAAACATTTATTAGTGTTATCAAACACTTTACATTCATGTTTGTCAAAATTGACATGTAAATTGTCATCACATAGTTGACTTATACTAATCAAATTAGCTTTTAGTCCTTCTACATGATAGACATTTTTCACTTGGGCATGTCATTTACACATAAAGTACCTTTTCCAACAATCTTACCTTGTGCCCTCCCCCATAATTTACATTCCCTCCTTTGATAGTGACGTAATCGGTGAGAAATTCGGCATTACCGTCATGTGCCTTGAGCACCCACTATCGAAGTACCAAGAGCTAGCAATGCCGCTCTCTTGAGGGAGGTAAACACTACTTTGCATTCCATGTTTTTCTTTTCAACCCATACGTATCGACCGGGTTTTGGCGATGTGAGTTGTGATGTGATAGCATTCGTTCACTCATCCGAGGAACATCTTTCCCCGCATCACGAATCCTCTTGTAAATGTAATGGTCTTATATGACCCGGTAAGAAGCAAGTAATGGCACACAAATCTTTTCTTTTTGGTTGATGATTTTTGGTTATAAAAAGTTTTAGGTTTTGAGGAACTACTTTCTCCCTCTCTTAAAAAATTCGATTCATAACCAAGACCCGTTTTTGAAAACTTGCTCACTTTGAGAATCTCATCAAGAGTTGCCTTTCCAAAGATTCTGTTTTTCAAAAGTTTTCTTGGCCTCTGTGAGTTCAGCTTTTTGTTTTCTCAAGCTCAATGTCACGTTTAGTGAGCATGACCTCAAGTTTGGCTATAGAATCTTTTTGTTTATCATTTTCGGTGGATACATTTGTCGGTTCATCTTTAACTTTAGATAATTCGGTAGAGAGTTTTTCGCTACCTTTTCAAAGACAAAGAATTTTTTCAACATGCTTTTCCCAATCGGCATATAGTTCAAAGATAGGCATCCGGTAGCTCGTTATAGTTTTCATTATCTTCTTCTTCATTTTCAGACTTACGTTTCGGTGAAGAGGTATAACAGTTTATAAAAGATTCAGAAGATGTGATAGTGGATGTAATAACATCTGAAGCTACATCAGATTGATGTTCATGATTTGGAGGCGAGATTTCCATAATTGCTAAGTTTAGCGATTCATCTTCGTCCTCACTATCACTAAGGGTCGCACTTAGGCTCATCCCCTTTTTCTTCAGAGTATTGGCACATTCATTTGCATAATGCCCAAACCCTTTACAGACCCTACACTGAACTGTTTCAGATCTATTTTTAGAAAAACTAGTGGGTTTCTTGAAAGTACTCTCATTATCCTCTTTTGATTTATCAAAATTAGTTGGTTTCTTAGAAGGAAATTTGTTGTCTCTTTTATTTTTAAGAAAAGAAGTAAATTTTTTAGTCAAAAGAGCAACATCTTCATTTTCCAAATTTGAAATATCAATTTCATTTGAGATTTCCTCAATTTCTTTTGGAATTGAGGATGCTTTAGAAAGAGCGTAAGCAAGAGCAACACTTTCTACTTTATGTTATTCTTTGAATAGAAATGTTCAATTCAAACATGGTTAGCTTACCCACAAGAGTATCTAGAGTCATGGTTGCGGTGTCATTTGCTTCTTCAATGGCGCTATTTTAATGTTGAACTTATCGGTGATTCCTTAACATTTTGCATACTAGTCTAGCATTTGAAATAGGCTCACCAAGTGAGAGACATTCATTTGAAATTTCTCTTATTCTAGCGTAATAACTTTTTATGTCCTCGTAGACTCATTCATCCTCAAGTTTTCAAACTTGGTCATGAGAATTCTCAACCTAGTGGCTTTGACACTATCATCACCCTCACAGTGAGCTTGCAAAATATCCCAGGCTTTCTTTGCTATATTTTGATTTAAAACAAGTCTAAACATGTGTTCATCCACATGACTTGAAATAGCACCAAGAGCCTTGGAATTGTAGTTTGCACTAGTGACCTCATCTGTGGTCCATTCTTCCTCAGGTTTAATTTTATACACCTTTTCGGAGGTTTCACCATCTTCTTCTTTATTTCTCATTTCAACCTTAGGAGGGGACCATGGAATAATAATGCTAAGCCATGCTCGTTCATCAATTGCTTTGATGAAGAGACGCATCTTAGCTTTCCAGATGGGATAGTTAGTTCCATCTAAAACCGGGGGACGGTATTGACTCAAGTGTCCTTCCATAATGACCACTCTTCCTTGGATCTCACTCAGTAGAGTCGAGTGGAGCTCTGATACCAATTGAAAGAAATGGAGCGGCTAGGAAGTGCACAGAGGACTGATGTGAGTCCTGATGCTATCGCACCAGCACTATCACAACAGTGAAATGCAGTGGAATATTAAAACAGAAAAGAAATGGACAACGAATTAACACTTATCTACAGCAATATGCTGTAGACAATAAACTTCTCTTATTAAAAACAATTTTGAAAACGATTACAAGGAAACAATAAGAGAATAACAAAATAATCAAAGAGAACTCTCTCACAAAAACACTCCTCTCAAGTCTATATTTCTTCAGCCTTTCAGAGTGTATATTTCCGTGTGTGTATACTGACTTTGGGTCTTGTATTTATAGCTAAGTAGAACACGGCCAATGGGTAAGGATAATCATTGAAGAAGAGCTTGATCATCAATCTCCTCTATCTCTAATCCTTATCCTTGTGAGAGTCCTATAAAACAACCAAACAATACTAAACACACAGTAGATTTTCGGTTAATAGGTTAGTGAATATAAATAAAAATATTTACATAATTAAAATATAAAAGAAAGTAACAAAACATAATTAAGTCAACCTTTTGACTTGGCTAAGTGTGATGCTACCACACTTTCAAATTGTTACATGAAAATCGATATAACGAAATATTGGTAAGGATCGTACGGTAGTATCGTACCAATTTTGTATAATTGGTTGTTACACGGTATATAGATTTAATATTGGTTGGTATGAAAGTATCAATTATAATTTTTAAAATATTATTTTTCATATAAATATTAAATTTTTGTGATGTTAAATACTAAGGTTTTTATTGGCAAGTTTTTCATTTTCTAGTTTTCTCACTTCTCTCTAAAATCTCTCTCTACAACCATCCACTGTAAATTATCAGTTCTATTCTGTATCAATACAAAGTAAGTTACTTTTACGCTTCATGTTCTTTATTCTTTTATCTATATGAATGCTTTCTTTAGTATAGAAGTCTCTTATACTTTAAAGGTATATCGGTATCGGAAATCAGTTGGCAGATTGTTGAGACGGGTTTAAGAACCGCCCACTGCAGCTGTATAATATTCACAATTTATACAGTAGATTGGTGTAATAAATGGCAACGTACCTAAAAAAGTATTAGAGTCATCTTTACTATTGAAAAAAAATCAACTTTACTATTTTATTGTAGCAATTTAATTTCCATAGCTTTTTAATTGATTTTATATGCTGTTTATCTTTGTTTATCATTATTCTCATGCTTTGGGTTTAAATCGATCCTTTGCTTATTTGGTATCAGAGCCATTTGTGCCATGATTTGTTATTTTCTTTGAAGAAATTCTTCATTTTTCTGCGTTTGTTTTGGTGGAATGTCTTTGCAGAAGTCTGGATTTTGTTTAAAATATTTCATGACCGCAGCCATATCGCAACGAAATATGTTTGTTTTGTCCCACCACTTGATCTTATGTTTTCGGATTAGGACGGGAAGAATGGTTTTTTGTACACACGCACACATTTGTTGCCCTTGGGCTCCCATTTGTACACAGTCGCAAATTTGTTTTTCTTTGAGATCAAATTCAGTCATGAAAATCCAAGGGACTTGGAAATTATGGCAGAATAAGGTCCAAAGAGGAGTTTGAGCAACATGCTCTGGATATATAATCTTTGTTGACCAATGGTCAAAAGCCTTTTGTACACACTCTAGAACAATTGTTTTGTCTAATCCAAAATTTTTCCACCATTGATGAAACCAAAATGGAGTAGGATAAGAAAATTGGGGTGATATGTAAAATAAATAAGATAGGGAAAAAGATTTATTTTGTTTAAGAAATGCCCTTGATCAGACTGTAATATAATCCCAATAGTTAAATCAGGATGAACTGTTTTGAAATTGTAAATCTTTAGTTTGGTTGGGCTTTTGGCCCCAATCTGATACTGAGAGAATTTTTAAAATTTGAACTTTGCAGTATCGGATCTTGGAAATGTCCAAATGATCTGTGGAATATTGGAAAGTGGCAGACCTTGTTTGTGTTAAAAAAAATTCATAATAGAATTGGGATTTTGTAAAATTGTCTGGTAAATAATTGTGTGAACCAGGTAGAAGGAATTCAGAAATATGGTAAGGATGCCAATTTGAATTGGTTTCAAAATATTCGGGTTCTATAACACAGATAAAGTCTTCATAGGTTTTGTAAGTGTAAGAAGTGGGGGGGGGTTGTTTTGGGCAAGGGCTGGGAGATATTTGTTTAACATTTGCAGGTAAAGGTAGTTGTGGGGTTAATGGTTGAGGGCAATCTGGGCATTCTAATTTGAGGGTGGTTTTGTATATCTTTTGTGAGAGGGATCCTAAAGAGGATGTAGATGGCTTTGTAAGTTGGGGGAAGAAAGGTTTTGTATGGGTGGCTAATATTGCAAACTTGTTCTCAGTTTTTGGTATTTTGTCAGGAATATAATTTGGAACTTTGGTCAATGGTTTCGTAGAATACAAGGGTTTTGTCTTTTCCTTTGGTAATTGATCCTGTAATCATCCTGCACATGTTTGGAAGAAATAGATTAATGGGAAGGGGGAAAGTTGCGCTTATCCTGTGATATTATTGAGAAGCCTCATTCTTATCGTTAATCGGTTTATTTTGATCTTTTATCTTTTTGCCCATAGAACATTGTTTAATGCAGTTTCTAAATTGATCCAATCATAAGGATTTCTCCTCCTTTCTTCATTTAATTCTTGATCAATAAGTTTAATTTCTTTAATGAGTCTTTTCTCTTTTCTATTGTACTTATCAAAAACTGTTTTGATTGGAGTCATTGCAAGGAAACCTGTAAATAATAATTAGACAAAATATTAGTCTGGTACTAACATGGGATTTTGTTGAAAACTGCATGTGTAATCATTTTCTATACATTTTATGATCCTTTTTAGTGCAGAAACATTTGCTCTAATGGAGGGTTTGAATTTTTGGGCAAAATCATATTCTAAAAGTTCGTCTAAATCAAAAATGTGTCACATGAGTTCTGTTGTTTTACTAATTGGTGCTCGTGTATGAAAATTTTTACTTTCTTATAATAATACTTCTGTTTTTTTGAAACAATAATTTAAAAAATTTAAATTATTTAGATATATAAGGTTATTGTTAATTTTGATAGACCATTCTTGAATACGGGGGTCCTCGGGTTTTTGTTGGTTTTGCGCAATATTTATGATTTCTTTGTAAAGTTTTTCTCTTGCCGTTAATTCATGTTTTGGTTGAGATTGTGATGTAGAGCATGGATTTAATTTTAGTTTTTTTTAAGGTTTTTCATTATTCCCTTGCAGGAATTCTCTTGTCAAGAAATCTGGAATTGAATTGTCTTTTCCTGCAATATGAATTATTTCAAAGTCAAAAATTGACAATAAAGCTTGCCATCTGGCAAAGATTTGCTTTGCAGCTAAATTTTTTACATCTTTTTGCAAAACGTCTTTAGCAGCTTTGCAGTCTACTTTAACCGTAAATTTTTTGTTTAATAAGTCATCTTGAAATTTTGTTATACAAAGGACTATTGAAAGAATTTTCTTTTTTATTGTTGAATATTTGAATTGTGTTTCGTTCCATATCCCCGAATAGTATCTAACTATATGAGTTTTCATTTATTTTTTGAGTTAATATTCCACCGTATCCGGTTTCTGAGGCATCAGTAGAGACTGTTTTTGGTGCATTTGGATCACATATAGTTAAACATGGTAATTTTTTCACATGAATCTTAATTTGTTTAACTATGTTAGTATGTTCTTTTGTCCATGGTTTCAGATTCTTTTTTAGCCTATCAAAAAGGGGCTTACAAATTTGTCTTATTTTTGGGAAAAAATATGCTATATAATTTAATGATCCTAGAAATCTTTGTAATTGATTTTTGTCTTTTATCTCATCAGGAAATTTGTCTGCAAATTCTATAGACCTTTGAATTGGTATTATGGTGTTGTTGGTTATCTCATGTCCTAAAAATCTTACTTTTGTCTGATATAATTTTATTTTAGCTTTTGATAGGATTAATCCATTTTTAATCATTACGTTGTAAAATATTTTTAAATGTTTTTCATGTTGATCTAAATTTCTACTAAAGATTAGAACATCATCAATGTAAACTATAATAAAAGTGTATGCATTAAATATTTCGTTCATTATTTTTTGGATTTCACTTGGTGCGTTTTTTAGCCCAAATGGCATAACATTCCATTCGTACTGTCCAAACGGCACTGTAAAGGCGGTTTTGTACCTATCTTGTTCTGCTATTTGTATTTGCCAGAATCCTGATTTCATATCAAATTTTGAGAAAATAGAAGCATTATAAAGTCTTTTTAATAAGTCTTGCTTATTAGGAATTGGATATCTAATCCATTTAAGTGCTGTATTTAATGGTTTATAATTAATTACTAATCTTGGTGTTCATCGCTCAATCTCAGCATTTTTGAGACATAAAAAGCAGAGCATGATCATGGGGATTTACTTTTTCTAATTAGTTTTTTATTTAATAAGTCTTTTATTTTTTTTTTACAATATTCTAATAATTCTCGATTCATTTGAATTGGTCTTGCTTTTGTTGGAATCATTTTTTCATTAAAGTCTAATTCGTATGGTAAGGTTATAACATGTTTTTTCTTTCCCAAAAAGCTGTGGGGAGATCAGAACATAGATCCTTTTCAAATTTTTCTAGCGTTTTTGTAACTATATTCTTGTATTCTTGGAGTTGCAATTTTTCTTCCAATTTTGTATTATGTAAGTCTTCTTTTAAAAAGGCAGTTTGTTTTTGTAAAATATTTATTTTTGAAATGTTTGTTCTTTATAGATTATTTACATCATGATTAGATTAGAGACCGGATATAAAAATTTGAATATTATTTTTTGTTCTAGTATCTTTGTTTCTACTCCTTGCTTAGATACTGTAAAAGGATATAGCATTTGTAAGAAATGATTTCTTAAAATCACTTTTGTATTTAAGTCTTTTACTAGTATTAAGCTTGTTTTGAAACAAATATTATTATTGCATATGTGTGCTTCTGGTATTTTATATTGTACTTGTAATTTTGATGAATTTGCTGTTGAAAGACTTTGCTTTGTTTTAATAAAGTATTTTGAAGGTATTATACCTTGTTCTATACAATTTAAGTCTGCTCCGGAATCTAGCATAGCTATTCCTTGGTATTGAAAATCTCCTATTTTCATACTTATAGTGACATACCATTTTGAAATCTGACTTTAGTCAATGTGTATACACTTCCTTCTGTATTTACTTGAAGGCTACTCTGATGCGGACTGGGCTAGATGCTTGGAAACAAGACGATCTACTTACGGTTATTCTATTTTCCTTAGTGGTAATCTGGTCTCTTGGAGTGCCAAGAAGTAACCCACAGTTGCTCGGTCAAGTTGTGAGTCGGAATACCGTGCAATGGCTAACACTACTGCTGAAATAGTTTGGGTCACTAATCTCTTGCGTGAGTTTCATGTTCAGATTCCTAACTCTCCAATCTTGCTTTGTGATAACAAGAGTGCTATCTTTCTAAGTCAAAATCCTGTTGCTCATAAGCGTGCCAAGCACATCGACCTGGACTACCATTTTGTTCGTGAATTAGTTTCTTCCGGCAAGCTCTTCACCAAGTTCGTACCTTCTGCTCTTCAGATTGCCGACATATTCACAAAAAGCTTAGCTAGGCCGCTCTTTGAACTCTTTTGATCCAAGCTTCGAGTTGGTCCGAATCCCGTCTCTTGCTTGAGGGGGGGTGTTGGCGATATTCACGGGATTGCAAAGGATGGGAATCACGAGATTACAGGGAATCACGAGATCACAGGAAATCAAATATTTCCCTTACATAATCCTTCCTTAATGATAGAGATTGATTAGGATTAATTTGTGTAGATATTCCTCATTACTTGTGTATATATATGTAACCTAATGTAACCATTATTCTTGTGGTGAATAATATACATATCCTTTCAATCCCATTACTCCGACTTCTCCATTATGCTTCATGTTCGTCAATCTATTTAATTAGAGCACGAATACAAGTTACAAGTTTGTAAAAAAATTAAGGAAAAAAAGCACAAATTCTGCTATGATTTTTGGACATGGGTGTCAACATAGACCCATCGCGTTAAAAATAGAGGATTATGAATGCAAGATACGAGAAAACGGATCCTTTATATGTAAACATATTTATTAAATATAGATGAATATAAATATTTGATGTTTTGTATGTGAAAGCTTGATGTATTAGTGAAAGTTAATGCAGTAAATGTTTCACTTTTAGTTTGGTTGAATACCTTTTATTAAAATAATAGTATTTACGCTTCGGATTTCGTGTCATAAGAACAAAGTTTGTTAGCGTGGCTACGTGTTAGTTTAGTAGTTCGGCTACGGCGGTTGGTTTTTGTCCTTTTTATTGTAATTCTGAAACCATAATAAGAACAAAGTTTATAGAGTATGTGATTTCACACAGTTCAGCGTGTGAATTTTGGTAAAGGGTGTCATCTCTCCTGCGATTACAATGAGTGGGCCTGGTTCTCCTTACCGCCGACACCGAAATGACCCGGAGTTGGGCCGGCCGTATTACGAGGATGAGGAAGAAGATGAAGTGGGGCCGTTTGATATACGTCGGACCAGAGTGCCTCAGTTGACCGGCTTAAAAGATGGAGGGTAAGTTTTTTTTCAATGGCATTTTCGATTTGTGTGATTTGGTTCGTTTAATTTGTACGTTTGAAATTGATTCTGAATGTGGATGTTTGACTGTGTTGATTTTTCGGTCTTGTACCAGCAATAGGCTTTCATTTTGTGTTATTTTTCAAGGTTCTAAAAAGCGTTAGGCGGATGTTAGGCGGCGGAGCCAAGCCTGACGCCTAGGCGGGGACTAGTCGTGATTAGTCGGAATTATTGGACTCGTTTAGTTATCTCTGTTCCACTTGTGAGAAAAAGGATGATTCTACCCTAGGACTCGTTTAGTTATCTCTGTTCCACGAAGGTTGTGTGTGAGTGATATTAGAAACTAAATTTGGATTGTTGGAGTATGTTTAGCTCAACAATTATTTGGTACATTGTAATTAATTCATGCTGATATCCAAAAGATTATATCGTCTCTTCCTGGTCATGATCGATTTTCTTTCATTTTTTGGTTACCAGGCAGCAGCTGCGGGTCGAAATGGTAATTCTCTTCCTATAGCTTAATACTAGGGGTAGGGGTGTAAGTGGTTTAGCTCAAATCGCGGTTTGAGACCGAGCCGAGCTAAACCGTGAGGTTTAGCTCGATTTTTTTATTTAAGTGGTTTAGCTCGGTTTATAAAAATTACAAACCATATGGTTCGGTTTAGCTTGCGGTTTGAGGGTGCCAAGCCAAACCGAGCTGAACCGAGCTAAACCGTTTAGCCATTAAACCGAGCTATGAAACCGAGCTACGAGACCGAGCTATGAAATCGAGCTACTAGACCGAGCTACGAGACCGAGCTACGAAGTCAAACCGAACCAACATATAAACCATAATCCTGATCATTCATTCCAAATCAAATTAATCCCCACCTTTAATTATTTCAAAACCCTAAAATGCCTAATATTTGAACGCTGCCTCTTAAATCTCAATCTCATTACACAGAACACTATCCCTTTTCCATCTCTCTCTCTTCCCCTTCTCTCTCGACTCTTCGCCCTTCGGTACTCACTGCCCCTCATCCACCCTCGCCGGCGCCGCCTCAACGACGCTGCACGTAGATCTCACTGCCGCCTCAACGTCGCTCACTGCCCCCGTCTCTCTCTTCTATAGTCAAAGGTGAACTCACATCCGCCTCAACATCGCCGTCGCTCACTCTCACTGCCCCCTTCTCTCTCTTCTATAGTCGAAGGCTTTGACGAAGGCATCCATGGATAACCTCAGTGTATGTGTTCCTAATATCCCTTCAATTTTATCAAATTTCCTAATTTTCGTCTTTAATTTTCGTCTTTAATTTTCGTCTTTAATTTTTTTTCTTGAATAACCTATGTTTGTTTGTTCTTTCTTAGACTGAAAATTCAAGGAGACTCTGGTTCAAGATACTTTGTATCGTATGTATGCTTGTTACGAATTAATTGAAAAAAATGAGAAAGCTTGTTCAAGTCCAACTGAAGTTGAGGTGGAACAGAATAGAGACTCTGATTCTTCGATTGAGAGTGATTTAGAAGTTATGCAAAATGCTTATCTTAAGCACTTGGAGGAAGAGAATGATGGTGCAAAGTCAGAAATTGAGAGATTTTTGGATGAAACGGTTGAGAAAAAAGTAAAAAACTTTGATATTTTACTATGGTGGAAAATGAATGCTAATAGGTATAATATTCTCTCTCTAATAGCAAGAGACGTTTTGGCAATTCCCGTTACCACAGTTGCTTCTGAGTCGGCTTTTAGCACCGGAGGACGTATTCTAGACCCTTTTCGTAGCTCCTTGACTCCCAAGATTGTTGAGTGTTTGATTTGTGCACAAGGCGGTTGCGTCTTTGCACCTCTTCCTATTGATGTTGAATCTCAAATGGATAACTTTAGTGATGCTGAATCTGGTAAGCTAATAATAATATACAATTTTGTTAGTATTAACACCTTTATTCGTTCATATTGTAATAATAACTTTTTAATTTATCTTGCAGTTGTTACTGAAAATTCTGATCTGGTGAATTCTTCAACCTTAAGGGAGTGACACAGGTATGATTACTGTTTCTATAATTCTTTAATTGCGCAATTGCACTTACCTCATAACAAAGCTTCTAAATGAAAAAGAGTATTAAGTTAATACTCTTTTTCATTTAGAAGCTTTGTTATGAAACATGTGCGTGATGTATTTATATGCACGGTCGTGCCGAACAAAAAACTCGATTTTTCTCTTTTCTGATGCACGATGCGAGCTAAAATGCACGGTCGTGCTGGCCAAAAATCACTCATATATTGCACTTTTTCCTCTTCCCTTAACCTCGCAGTTTCCTAGTTTGTCTACAATTCCAGCAAAATCTTGTCATAATTGATCAATATGAATAAATATCCTGGTTTCTAAGAAAAATATATAGTTCTTGTTATTCTGTAACTCATTAAGTAAAAATGCAAAATCTCTTATTAACAGACATTTTAGAAGAAGAAAAATAATTTATGCCAGATCAAAGGGACATATATTTATATACCAGAGATTATTTTTCGTTGAATTGATGTTCAATCTGATTCAAATTAAATTGCAAGAGAAGGAACATATGGACCAGCAAAAGGGGGCTTCACAAATGTATATTGGCTGTCAAGAGAAGTACTGAATATGATTACAACAGAAATTGCCAAGGCCAACTACTCTGTAAAACCTAGCTTAGAGAAACTTGATATAATTCTGGTTTCTCTACTTTGTAAAAAACACCACGACGACACATCTAAGCTTCTCCGTCTTCTAAAAGGTGTTAGATTTTGTGTCCAATTTCTTAACGGCCACCATGATATTGACATCCAAAAATATCTGCGGAAATGTGAACGAGAATTGAGGAGGTTCATCGAGGAGGAGACGCGGATGCAACTGGAAAATCTAGATAGGAGATATGAAGGTGAAGTAGTTTTTAACAATGAATTTCTTTATATATTATTAAGGCATAATAAACCTTAATTTAGTTTTGTCTAATTATATTGAATTTGTGATAGGTAAATTTTTATTTATCCAGGAGTCATTTTGTGAATCTGAAAGAATTATACTATACATTAGGTCTATCACTTTTTTTGACCCATTTTACTATAATGGACAGCTGATTTTAACCATCCATTTAATTTTTAAGCAGTTTAACCATATCACTATACATACCCATTTGATTTGATGACGCCAAGCTTTTCAGGGTCAGGAGCGGTTCAAGGATATCTGGCTAGGATATTTAGTGGATGAATGGTACCTAGATCACAACACAAAAGAGCACCGTTAAGGTCCAAGTTGAATGTTACTCCAATTCAGGCCCTCGGGTGTGAGAGTAAGAATACTGAGATAATAAGGCTTGAAATACCTTGGAGTATGTGTGTGTTTAGGGTTTAGAGTAATATGGCTTACTCAATATATTTGGAACTTACCTTGCCCAAGGGGGTAAAGGCCTTCTATTTATAGGCAATGCAATGGTGCTTGTTGAGGTAAGCAATGAGATCAGCCCTAGGGGGCACTTTGGTATTTGACCAGCTACACGTGTCCGCATCTAATTGGTCCTGTCAGGGAGGGAACATTGACTGTCCATGGGACATGGCTGAAAGGGACATGAGCCGTGTAGATGGCTTGGCGCATTAAATGAAATAGTAGGCGCCTGACTGAGCCGCATTAAATGCGTGATGGGGGAGCCGGCAAGTGGCCTGTCAGAGCCAGTAAGCTAACTTGCTCAGTAAGGCTTGACATTAACCGGGAAGCAGACATGTGCCCGCGATCAACATTGTGGCCGCAGTCAAAGGTATATGACGCGAGCACGGTTGACGCGGTCATGACTCCTGCGGGCACCAATCCAGCGGACATACGATCTGCGGGCACGGACCCAACGGTGACAGGTCGTGCGGGCACGAATATAGCGGTCGGGATCCTTTCGGTCTTTGATAGGATTAATGCGGGGAGGGGACGCGGTCTTGACCTCAAGGGGCCTATCGTCCGCGGTCTTCCCCTGCCGGTCTAGGAACTGCCACGTCACTGGTTCCTTGGACCAGACCGAGCGCGGGCCCGATCCAGTAGATCCGGGCTCATCAATGGCCCCTAGCTCCGAGTGTGATTATTTATGGTCTGAGCGAGGAGGTACTAGAAGCTCGGTAAGATTGGATCGCCATTTTGGCGAGCACCAGTGTTAGCATTTTTGTTGGTTGTTGCTTGGCCCCATGGGCATATGGGCTCGTTCGGGAGGCACCAGTGAGTGACACGTGGCCCCTTGCATGCTGTGCCGCCCGGTTAACAGGTGGGCCCCTTGGCAGATGAAAAGACGGGTTAGTGGTACGTACAGGGGTACGTGTCGATCATCTAAGAGGGGCAATAAATGCAAAATGTCTTTAATTTTCGAATTTTCAAACGTTGGAGACGGTTCAGGGTCCGAGGTTGGATTTGTGGGCTAATTAATACGGGTTAACGGGTTAACCCGTATAGGTAGGCCTTATAAATACCAAACCCTTAAACCTCAAACCCTTTTTACCGTTTCCAAACCATCAAAGAGCTTTAGAGAGAGAATTTTCTTGCTGCGAACTCCGTGCTACCGTTTTCCGACTCCAACTCTCAAGCTTTCCTTCGTAAGTAATTTTAGGGTGTTTCTTCTTCATCCCTTTCGTTTTTCTTTTACGGGTTTTGAAAGATGACGACTCGCGAATTTGGACCCCGTCGTCCCATAGAATTAGGAGATGGAGCCACCCACGATATTTTGCCGTACGTAAACGGGTGGGGGATTTTTAGGAAGGTAGGTTTGGGGTGGCTAAGGCTATCCTTGCATAGCTTCTTGTATTTTTGTGAGAAGTCTGATTGGGGGCCGTTCGTCCCACCCCGGTTATGGGAGGCCAAGAGAAAGTATATTTACAATCGTGATGTACTGGTGTTGGGGGATCACCGTAGGCTAAGAAATTTTGTAATGGGGGTTTTGTGCAGGTTTCCCCGTGAGAGAGATCAGGCTTTGAACGCCGTTGAACTAGTGAGGAGAGCGATTCGTGTCCCCGAACAAATAACTGACTGGGAGAAGTGTGAACTAATGGATCCCGATCAAACCAATGAGATGCGGGCACCGGGCATGGACCTGAATGACCCTTTGGATGTTCTGCCCCTGGACGAGTATTCCCTCTAATGTGCTGCGGCCCCCTAATAACCCAATTGACCTGAGTAGCAGCGAGGAGCTGGAACCTCTGAACTTTGAGACTACTGGAGGCGGGGAGAATGAGGATGAAGTAACTTCTGCCCTCGGTGATGCCATCGGTCTCTTTGGCTCGTCGAGCTCGGAGACCGAGGAGGATGACCGCGAGGTTGAGGATAGGAGGGCCGCGGGGACCTCAAAGAGGGCTAATGAGACGACGAACATAGTCGATGCCTTTTCTGACCCTGACTCCGAGGAGGAGGAGATAATGGTGGCCCCTGCTCGGAATAAAGGCAAGAGGCCAGCAGCTGAGGTGAACCCTGGTCCTGGCCGTGGCCGCGGTAATAAGAAAGCCAAGGAGGTGGCTACTATTAACTGGGAGGAGGATATTTATGAGGTCTACAATGTTGACCGCAACGCCTTTCGTGTCCGCACCCTTGGGCATGTTCACTTGAAGGACAAGGACAAGCTGCGGCCAGAAACCATGCGAGATGTCCGCGAGGACAATAGGGCCTGCATTTTCTATGGCGCCCAATTTGAGAATGGCCTGAGATTGCCCCTGGACCCCTTCTTTTATTTCTTCCTGGAGTTCAACGGCTGCCTCCCCATGCACCTGACTCCCAATGCAATTAGGGCTATAGTTTCCTTTATCACGGTTTGCAGATTCCTGGGTTATGAACCTACCCTCGCCGGGCTCTACGCTTATTACCAGAGCCAGATCGCCCGGAATTCGAGCTTGAAGACCGGGAATTACTCTGCAGGGACCTTCTTCTCCCCATCGAACAAGTTCGACCAATGGAACCAGAGGGACATTTTGGTTATTGAGTCCAGATTTGGTTGGCCCTTCTCTAAACCCTCAAATCCAATTCCTATGAAGGTGGCCGCCAGTAGTTATCCGGACCCATCCTCCGCCGATGCCATGCACTGTGCTTTAGAGAGATATCTGGCCCTTTATCTAGACAGCGGGGAGGAGCCCGTATATGACGTGGGAGCCATAGTTGAGGATGAGCCACTCTTGATCTACTCGGGGGTGGCTCCTCGCAGGGAGGGCGCCCCATATGCCCCCAGAGTAGAAATAGATCCTTTGCCTCGTGACCCTGATTGGAGGGTGCACGAGCACTATCAATTTGAGGCTGACTGTAGGACCTGTATGCTGGGCGCAGAATGCGATCCCCCCGAACTTATCAGTCTCTGATTTTTTTTCATACAACTGTTGCCAATTTATTTTGCCTTTGAATTTTTGAACTGCATTCTAACCATTTTTCTTTCCCTCCAGAGTAGATCCAGAAGAATACAATTTCTGATGGCCCCTATGAATGCCGCTCAGTTGAAGGCCAAAAATATGAAGGCCAATAGGGATGCTGCTGCGAAGAGGCAGACTGAGATGGGGGGAGCCCCAACTAAGGATAAAACTATTCCTGTAGTTAGCAGGAAAACAGGGGAGCCTCTGACCAGCTCCAAAACAATCCCTACTACAGGGAATCTGCCTCTACCCCCCAGGGGTCCTCCTCCGGCCAATGCTCTCCGATCTACCTCTCCAGGCCGTACCATTCCTTCCGGCCACCAAATGGATTCTCGGAAGAGGAATGAAAGAGATGGAGATTCGGGGCAAGGACACAGGAAGCTCCAGAAAATCGGGGACGCTCCTCCCCGGACCATGACTGCTCCTGCTGCGGTCTCATCCTCTTCCCCCATTGGGGGGTCAATCTGCTCAGTGGCTTATCCGGTGGCCCCTCTGACCACCCGTGAGGAGACGCTGGCCGTCAAAAAGAAGCTATCTGATGTGCCCGCTGTAACTGGGGTGGACATTTATGCCCGGAATTCAGCCAACGCCTCAGTGGGGATCGGGCTGGTGAATCGTCTCTACTCCCCGGACTTCTATAAGAATATAGTTGTCGAGGAGAATGCCTCTACCATGGTGGGGGATATAGGCCTTGCTCTGACCGAGGTAGATAATCGCCTGTCCTCTTTGGTTTCACACTTTCACCCTTCCAATATGTCTAACTCTTGTTCTCTTTCCTCGTAGGTGAGCAATAAAGTGATGCGGCTGCGGGAATTCTGCGATACCCTGACCGCCGAAGTGGAGAACAAGACTTCCATTTTGGCGGCCAAACTCCGTGAGCTGGAGGAGGCTCAAGCGAAGATCGGGACCTTGAACTCCCTCATGGAGGACAAGGGATAAGGCTTTACGCTCAAAAGGAGTCTCGATTTGAAGGACTTCTCCGACCGACCGGCCGTGGTGGGAGAAGGACCTTGAAAGGGTGAGGGGTCGGCGGGATGAGGCTCCGCGGGCACAAGGCCGAGTGGGAGCCTTAGGAATAAAGAGCTCGCGACGAGTTGGAGAGGCACGCCAAGGTTGATCCGGAGGCCTTGGAGAAAAAGGTGGACGAGCCGTCCGAGCATTTGCTCCCCTACAAAAGGTTGGGAGGCGGAGGAAGTCCGCTCTGATGATGTCCGCAAGGAGGCGGTGGAGGAGTATAAGAACTCCCAAGAGTTCAAGGAGCGGCTCGTCGGCGAGAATGCGGCTCGAGTATGAGGCGGGGTCCCGGACACGGGTTCGAACTTCGCGGCCACGGGCAAGTTTTCCGTGCGGGGAGTTAGTAGTGATCGGCTCATTTGGTTCTTCTTGACACGGGAATGCGTGCCGGGCGTGCGTTCGTTCCCTTGTCAGGAAGAGGTCAAGGGCTTGGAGCTATCATTGCGGACCTCCTTGCCTCTGTGGCAAAAGTGGCTTGCCCTTAGCTTAATCGGCGGAAATTTGGATGAACTACGATTTGGGGAGAACCCTATCTCTCTCGGGGATGCTTACTTGCTCGCGTTCTTCCAGATGGGCCTGCCATAGGAGATCTCTTTCCTCAGCGGGCAGCTCCTGCCCCGGTCTCTGCTGAGCCCTCTTCTGACCCTATAACAGAGATTCTGATGACCCGTCTTCCTTCTCCCACTCCGAAGCCGAAGCGGAGCACATACGGTGCGGCCACGAGAGAGTGCGAGATGCGGCGAGGATGCCTCCAAGGATCGAGGCTCCAATAGTATAGGTTTTGTTTCTTTTTGTAATAGAGTAGGACTTTGTAAATATTTTTCAGTATCAATAGAAGAATTTTTTCGCAACTATTCTCTTAATTACTAGTCTCGTAGGCTATTATGAGTGTTCGCAATTTTTGAGTACCTTGATACTTGCATTCTTGCTCTTTCTCTATCTTTTTTGACTTGCAATTAAACTTTATACTCTCCTTACTGCGGTCCAAAAGCTTAGTAGGCCCCTTTGCCCGCATTTTTGAGTTTTCCTAACTCTTTATTCAAAATCACTTGGATTTTTCGTGAGAGTCGACCTTATTCAAATGCGTGATCGCGTTTGTTTGGCCTTGTGGCAAACTTTGGGGCCTTAACCCCCTTTGTTTGTTTGGCTTTGTAAAACTCTTTTGATCACTGTCATCCATTTACACTTATTCCCAGCCTTGCGAGCCGTGGTGTAAGTCAAAAGCAGCCAAGGCAAGCTACCTTCATAGGGCATGCAGAGTGTGGCCGTGAAGCTATAGTCCGCGCAACAGTAGGTAGGAGCATATTTTAGCATAGCGGCCCTTTAACCTACTGGCATCTGTATCCACTTATGGTGGTTCACGCTTCTTTGACCCTTTATTCAAAATCACTTGGATTTTTCATGTGAGGGTCTTGTGGCGATCTGGTAACGGGCTTATATGTAGGCCTTTGTCACATACAGGCATACGAGTAACGGCCCTAACGAGGACCTTCGCGCACTGAGCGGGGATAAGGGCCTTGGCCTTTGTCCTCGCTGGCATCTATATCCACTTATTCTTGGTGGTGTCACGCGGGCAGGACAGGGTATCCTCCCCGCGATCGAGTACGGATCGTAATGGATCTTTGTACTCATATAGGCTTGCGGATCGCGAGAGATTGTTGCGCATCAGTAGGTAGGAGCTCATATGTTGGCTCTTGAACCTACTGGCATCCGCTTGCGGGCATCCACCTCAGCTTTTGAGGCTGGTGAGAATAGGTTTTTGCATCAAAATATGATGATAACTTCTCACTTATATATATAGGTCTATACTCCTTCCAAAAAATTACAAAGATTTCAAAAGAAGTATCTTTTGAGGTGATCGCTATTCCAAGCGTGCTTAAGCTCTTCTCCCTCTTTTGGTCGCAATATGTAGGTGCCCTCCTTGACTATTTTGGTGACCTCATATGGACCTTCCCATTTCCGGGACAGTTTGTTGAAACCAGGTTGGGTCCACTTGGACCTCTACGCTTAAGCACCCGATCTCAGCGAAAAACTCCTCTTATTCACCCTTTTATCGTGGTGCTTCTTCGCTTTTTGCTTGTAGTTTACCATTTTTTCATATGCCAGCATTCTCTTTCCTTCGAGATCGTCCAGGTCACACCTTCTGTTTGCCTCGTTTTGAGACTCGTCGAAGTATGTGACTCTGTACGAGCCACGAGGGTAGGGCAACCTCAGGCGGAGCCATTGCCTCGACCCGTACGTGAGCGAGAAAGGAGTTTCTCACCGTAGAATTCCTTGTAGTTGTGCGGACAACCCATAATGCGGTCTGGAGAGCTCGTCCAACCATCGTCCTCCTCGCCCTCCAAATTTTTCTTTAGGGCGGTGGAACTAACTTATTTGCGGCCTCGGCTTGGCCGTTTCCTTGAGGATAGGCAAGCTGCAGATTTGCGGTGTTGTACTCTCATTCTTTCACACACTCCGCGGTGAACTTTGCGGAGAAGCGGGTGCCATTATGCGAAATTATTGCTTGGGGAACTCCAAATCGGCAATAGATGTGGTCGTGGACGAAATTGATAGTGTTCTCCTCGGAGATGGTGGCTAAGCCCTTGGCTTGTCCATTTAGTAAAATAATCCACGGCCACAACGGCATACTTAATGTTTCCTCTAGCGGTTGGAAATGGTCCAATGAGATCTATCCCCCACGTATCAAACGGCCACGATGGTACTACCAAAGTCTGCTCTGTTGATGGTAGTCCGGGGATGTCTGCAAATCTCTGACACTTATCACACTTTCTCACATACTCCTGTGCATCCCTTCTCATTGTGGGCCAAAAGAATCCTTGGAATTTGATCTTGTACGAGAGGGTGCGAGCACTGGATGTCCGCCACAAACTCCTTCATGGACCTCATAGAGTAAGTTGGTGACCATGTGAGTTTTGACACATCTCGTGCAAAGGCTTGGTGAATGATCGTCGAAAAAGTACCCCATCGAGGACGAGGTATTTCGCGGACACCGTTACGATGGCTCTAGCCTTTCTTGGGTCCTCGGGGAGGGTTTGCTTCTCGATGTAATCCTTCATCTCATCTACCCGAGTCCCTTACTTGATCCTCAATATTGTTTATCACGAATCCGATCTATAGCGAGGTCTCTCTGTGAATTCAATCGGCAATCTGCCTCCAACTCATCAATTTCTTGATACGGTTATTACGGAGAGGAGGTCGGCTTCCACATTATCCTCTCTCATGACTTGGTTCGGCTCATAGTAGGTGAAATTTTTGATGAGGGTTTTGCGAGGCCACGATGCGAGTTAGTCTTGGGTTGATAGTATCATACTCCCCCTAATTTGATTAACTATGATTTGAGAGTCACTTTATTGATCTCTATATTACGAACTCCCAAGTCTCTTGCCAATTTCATGCTGCTATAATTGCTTCATACTCGGCTGATTGTTAGATGCCTCGAACTTGAACCTTAAGGCCCTCTTAAATTTCTCCCGCGGGTGCGATCGAAGTATGCTCGCGCCACTAATTAGCTTGCTCGCAGAGCCATCCACGTATAAAATCCGTACCTCCTACTGGACGCTCCCTTGGGCCGTATGATTTACGTGCTCGGACTACTTGGGACTTCTTCGAGATTCTGCCCGCTTTCTTTTTCCCAGTCATTTGTCGCCATTTTGAATGATGATTCTACCACAAAATCTACGAGGCTGCGCTTTGATTGTCTTTCTCGGGGAGTAGGTGATGCGGAACTCGGTGAGCTCGATAGACCAAGCTAGCATTCTCCCCAGGGACTACGGTTTGTGTAAAACCTTTCTAAGCGGGGCCTCGGTCGGTACGGTTATAGGGTGTGCGAGAAAAGTAAGCTCTTAATTTTCGAGCGGTCTGAAGCAAGGTGTAAGCTAACTTCTCTATATTAAGATAACGCCCTTCTACGGCGGACGGTGCCTTAGATACATAATAAAGCTGGTTTTGGGAGTTATTTTCCTCTCTTACAAGAACGGCGGCTCTTGCCCGGATCGATGCTTGCCAAAAACGAGAAAAAGTTCTTCCCAGGGCAGGGCTTTGAGTAGAGGTGGCTGCCCAAGGTATGTTTTGACTTCCTCAAAAGCTTGATGGCACTCAGTGCTCCATGTAAATTCATCAGCTCTCTTCCCCCCTTTGAGAGGTTTGAAGAAGGGGAGGCATCTCTCTGGCTGACCGCGAAATGAAGCGGCCAAGTGCGGTGATACGGCCATTGAGCTTTTGGACATCCTTCACGCAAGCAGGAGGTTTCATGTCCAATAGGGCTTGGATTTTCTCTGGATTAGCCTCTATCCCTCTTTGATTTACCATGAATCCGAGGAACTTGCCCGCCTTGACCCCAAAAGCGCACTTAAGGGGGTTTAGCTTCATGTTATTGCGGCGCAAGTTTTTGAAGGTTTCCTCCACGTCGAGCTCGTGGGAGTTTTCCTTAGTCTTTATAACCATATCGTCAATGTAGGCCTCAAGATTTCTGCCTAGTTGGTTTTTGAAGACCAGATTGACCATGCGCTGATAGGTGGCTCTGCGTTTTTCGGCCGAAGGGCATCATTTGTAGCTTGGTAAGTCTTGCCGCGGCGATGAAAGCTACGGGCGGACATCTTCGGGAGCCATTTGGATCGATGGTAGCCGGAGTATGCATCAATGAAGCTTAATACTCGTGGCCGGCTATAGAATCCACCAATCTGTCAATGCGAGGAAGAGGGAAACAATCCTTGGGACATGCCTTGTTGAGATCGGTGAAATCAACACACATCCTCCATTTGCCGTTGGATTTTTTGACCATTACCACATTGGCCAGCCATTTTGGGTAGGTGATTTCCTTTATTATCCCTGCTTTTAACAATTTTTCCACCTCTTCCTTGATCGCAATTTCTTTCTCCGGGGAGAAGTATCTTGATTTCTGGTGAATGTTCTTGAAGGATGGGTCATCATTGATTTTGTGGAGGATCACGTCCTCGGCGATTCCCAACATATCTTCCACCCTCAAGCGAACACATCACAATTTGCCCTTAAGAATTCGATCAGGATTCTTCTCTCCTCGCTGTGAATTTCCAGCCCAACCTTAACTGTTTGCTCGGGGAAGTGGGGATTGATTGCCACCTCCTCGAGCTCGTCGTTAGGTTGGAGGTCGCTGATTTCACGGTTGTGCAAGGAGTCAATGATTATGGTTGGGGGGTTGACCTGAGCTCCAGTCAGTGTTGCCATAGAGTATATGATATCGTGGTCAATCTCCCCCTCTATTCCCCGATCAATATAACCTCCCTCAATAGGGGCCAATTGCTTCGATTTTCTGCTCGTCTTGAGCTCCACCTTCGTGGAATGGAAAGAAAGCATGCCAATTGGTATGGGTGCCGACGGGAGTGCAAGGGTTTTTCCCTTTTGTGATTTGTCCTCGCCTTTTCCCTCTTTCGATTTGTCCTCGCCTTCCATCTGCGGGCAGGATGCCTGGCCTTTCTGTTCTTTCCTTTTTTCCTCAAGTGCTCGGAGGAATCTCCCGGGCTGGTTCTTGATGGTAGCAACCCCGCCCGGGGTGTTAAATTTCACCCTTTGGTGGGAACGGACGCAACTATTCCCAATTCGGCTGACGATTCTGTAGAGAATGGCATTGTATTGGGAAGGAAGATCGACCACCATGAAAGTTACCTTGGCCGTCTTCTGCATGGGCTTTTCCCCAATAGTTACGTCAAACACAATCGTCCCCTTTACCCTTATGGCGTGATTTGTGAAGCCCTCAAGCATGCCCGCATATGGAAAAAGATGCGCTTCAGTCATTCTCATTCCTACCAACGTATGGTAGTAGAGTATATCGCGGGCGGCTCCGGTATCTATCAACACTCGGCCTATGTTTGCCGGTTGATTCTCATTACGAGGGTGAGAGGTGAGTGGAATGAAAAAGGGTGGAGGCAAGTTCACTCCTTTTGAACCCAATTTCTTGCTCTTCTTCCGGAGCCATTGCGGGGATGGAGAAAACCTTCTCTAATGTCGGATTTGGAGGGAGAGTTTGTTTGTTGGAGGGAGGTTCTTCTCAGATGAAGTTTATATTGTAGTCTCCGTCGTCATCCTCAAAATTGTCTCTTTCTACCCTCTCGGGACCACGAGGGTTTCGTGCCCGCTGGTTATTATTGGGGGCTGGTTGTTTCCCTTGATCCATCTGGTTAGTTCCCCATCATTGATTCTCTGTTGAATTATTCTCTTTAGTAGAAGCAGTCTTCGATTCCGTGCCCGTGATCATTATGGTACTCGCGAGAACTTTGTCCTACTCCTCTCATTTGGTTTTTTACGAGCATGGGGGAAGGAGGAGGAAAGTACGATGCCCTCATGATCCTTGCTCTTGGCTCGGTGAGCTCGGTGTAGGCTGTTTCCTCAACTTTTTCCGGAGCTTGTCCGACCACGACCTCTGTTCTTGCCCTGGTTGTTAACGCGGGCGGCCTGCAGGGTGGTCTCACGAACTTGGCTTATTCTTTCCTTGGTGAAGCTCGGGAGCGGGCATGCGCTCTCTTCGGCGGAGGCAATGGCGAAGCCCTTTCATACATCTCCTCCACTGTTTTTGGTTGGGTGGAGGCGAAATTCAATTTCGGGAAGGAGGAGGTGAGGCCTCCCTCAAAGCAAAGTCTAATATCCCCCTCTTCCAAATCCACTATCTCCTCGCTCACCTTTCTGAAGCGAGCAATGTAATCTTTTGTGGATTCAGTGGGCCCTGCTTGACACGGACAAGATCTGTCTTTGGTCTAGCGGGCACCCCGGCTCCAGCAAAGGCATTAAGGAAAATGTTCCTGAAGTGGCTGAAAGAGTTGATGGAGCGGGGTTTGAGAGCCAGCATCCAGGATAGGGCCTTGCCCGTGAAAGTGGCAGCTAGAGCTTTGCACATTACGGATTCGTCCGCGGAGAATAATGTCATTTGGCCCTCAAATCGACCCATGTGGCTCCTCGCGTTCTTGGAACCATCATATGTATCCATGCAGGGGGCTTCCTTACGGATAGGTGCCCGCGCGATCTTGTCGCTGAAGGCATCCATTGTGCGACCACATTTTTGGGCGGCCTTCTGATGGGTTTCCCACATTTTCTGCATGAAATCTGCAAACTCAGGGTTCTGACTATCAACCTTCTGCTTCTTAGCTCGTGGAGTCACGGCCTTCCCCTTGGCCGGAGCCAAGGGTCTAGCTTTGGACTTCGCACGTAGGTTGGATTGGGCCTCTTCTCCGACCTCCTCGCTATCTTCCACCTGCACCACCGTGCGTTTAGCAGGCTGCCCGCGCTCAAGGGTTGGTTCAACCCGGTTTGCTCCCCTAGCTTGACTAGCAAGCGATTTAGGGGGAGCTCGTTGGGAGAACCTTAGAGACCCCTGAGGAAGCTGGAGCCCTCCGGTGGCCTCTATCTCAAACATTTCCAATTGAGCGTCGGCGATGGCCGTGGCCTCTGCGACCGGCTTCTCCTTGGAGGCCAGGATTTACGTCCTTCTCGGGATTTGCTCCGGGGAGAGTGGAGTGTTTAAGGCGGTATTTTTCAGAGGAGCTTGGGGGGTTTTTGGGCTATTATTTAGGAGGGCTTGGGCTTTTTCAGCTCGGATCTCGTCTGTCAGCTTGTGCATGGCTTTCTGGCCGAGGAAAGGGTGTGAAGCGGGGCGGGAACGGGCCCCATTCTGTTGAAGACGAGTTAGTTTGCGTACCCTTGTTGATAGTGGAGGGTGAGGCTTGGTTCTCATCCTCCAAGGTCAAATGACCAGCGTTTTCCAGTATCTTAGACATATTCTGTAAAAAGATGATGGAAAAAGAAGAGCCTTTCGGCACTTGTTTTGTTTAGGACACGAGAGGTGCCTTGAAAACAAAATACACGGGAAGTAAATAAAGAAAAGATCTAGATTCCCGGCAATGGAACCACTGATGACGCCAAGCTTTTCAGGGTCAGGAGCGGTTCAAGGATATCTGGCTAGGATATTTAGTGAATGGATGGTACCTAGATCACAACACAAAAGAGCACCGTTAAGGTCCAAGTTCGATGTTACTTCAACTCAGGCCCTCGGGTGTGAGAGTAAGAATACTGAGATAATAAGGCTTGGAATACCTTGGAGTGTGTGTGTGTTTAGGGTTTAGAGTAATATGGCTTACTCAATATATTTGGAACTTACCTTGCCCAAGGGGGTAAATGCCTTCTATTTATAGGCAATGCAATGGTGCTTGTTGAGGTAAGCAATGAGATCAGCCCTAGGGGGCACTTTGGTATTTGACCGGCTACACGTGTCCGCATCTAATTGGTCCTGTCAGGGAGGGAACATTGACTGTCCAGGGGACATGGCTGAAAGGGACATGAGCTGTGTAGATGGCTTGGCGCATTAAATGAAATAGTAGGCGCCTGACTGAGCCGCATTAAATGCGTGATGGGGGAGCCGGCAAGTGGCCTGTCAGAGCCAGTAAGCTAACTTGCTCAGTAAGGCTTGACATTAACCGGGAAGCAGACATGTGCCCGCGGTCAACATTGTGGCCGCAATCAAAGGTATATGACGCGAGCACGGTTGACGCGGTCATGACTCCTGCGGGCTCCAATCCAGCGGACATACGATCTGCGGGCACGGACCCAACGGTCACAGGTCGTGCGGGCACGAATATAGCGGTCAGGATCCTTCCGGTCTTTGATAAGATTAATGCGGGGAGGGACGCGATGTTGACCTCAAGGGCCTATCTGTCCGCGGTCTTCCCCCACGGCCGGTCTAGGAACTGCCACGCCACTGGTTCCTTGGACCAGACCGAGCGCGGGCCCGGTCCAGTAAATCCGGGCTCATCACCATTTGATTCACCTTACCCCCTAACGACATCCAATAAAGTTACCTTTCATTAATAAAATTTAACAAAACTAACGAGAATTTGCCAAAAACTAATGACATCCAAAAAAGTTAGATGTTCCGGTGTCCATACAGAGTGAGTTGATTGGGGGAGAGGGATGGAGAGTGTTTTTCGAGCCTGCTGAACGTTGATGGTGCTTGGCGTCAGATCAAGCATGGTTTTGGTTATGGAAGATCACAGTCGTGGGTTGGTGTGACCGAAAATTTAACTTTTTGGATGATGTTAGTTTCTTTGCAGATTTTTGTTTATTTTGTCAGTTTATTAGCACACACTAACATTTGAATTACATTATAGGGGTAAGGTGAAATTGAGTGCATTTATATATACTTGTATAGTAGTATAGTTAAAGCTGCTAAAGAAACATATGAATAATTAAAACCGTATCTTCATTATAGTATAGTCGATCAAAAATGATAGGCATATACATTAATTTCCATTGTTTCTCGCATCAATTTTCATGTCAAATCATAATTTAAATTTGCACCCCCCTGCATTTGGCCTTTTACAATTTACAGAGCATCGGAGAAAAAAGCCAAAGAGGAATGGGATATGATCCGATTTTTCAGTGCCTCAGTTGTTGCCTATATAGCATATGCCCCACAAACCCCCATCTCTTCCATCTTCTTTATGGCTGCAGTCACAGTATTTGTCAGCCTCTTCGGATCTGGTATATATGCATCATCTTTTCCTTATATTTTGTTGTTGACATAATTATAAATACATTTGAATAATTGCTACGCGAAATCTTTTCTTTTCCCCATATTTTGTTGTTGCTATTCCTAAAGTAATGTTGATGTTCTTACAAGGACATGCATTATTTTTTTATAACGTTGTACCAGACGAGCCCTTAGTCCTGTGGATAACTTTAAATATGAAACTATGGAGAGAATAGATTTCCAATGTTGGTTGAATCATTTACATAAATTGACATATCTACAGAGAAAGCAAGAGATGGATATTCAGATAGTGTGAACCTGATTTTCGCTGGCATCGTAGTTGCGCTTTTTACCTATCCAACCAAAACCTTTAGCGACGGAAATTTTCGTCGCTAAATCCAAATTTCCGTCGCTAAAATTAAACAGCGACGGAAAAATTCCGTCGCTGGTCCGTCGCTACCAGCCCGTCGCAGTGCTCCGACGGCTCAATTTCCGTCGGTATATTTTGATTTTACCGACGGAATTAATTCCGTCGCTGATTTACTGACATCAGCAACGGAAATTTCCGCCGCTGAAATTAATTTAATTTAATTAATTTTTATTTCAGCGACGGAAATTTCCGTCGCTGAAATAAAAATTAATTAAATTAAATTAATTTCAGCGGCGGAAATTTCCGTTGCTGGAATAAAAATTAATTAAAATAAATTAATTTCAGCGACGGAATATTCCGTCGCTGAAATAAATTTATTTTAATTAATTTTTATTCCAGCGACGGAAATTTCCGTCGCTGATTTAATTTATTTTAATTTAATTTTTATTCGTCGCTGAAATTAATTTATTTTAATTAATTTTTATTCCAGCAACGGAAATTTCCGCCGCTGAAATTAATTTAATTTAATTAATTTTTATTTCAGCGACGGAATATTCCGTCGCTAATAATTCAATAAATAAAAAAAAAAACAAAAATGTCAAAATTAAATCCTTTTTTTTTCAATATTGAATAATTTTTTTTATAATGATAAAAATGAAAAACATCAATTATAATATTTTAAAAAAACTAATAAATTAAAAAAAAAATATCAAAATACATCAATTACAAATATCAAGATACGTAAATTAATAATATCAAAATACATCTATTACAATCTTTTAAAAATTAATTACAAATCTTTCAAAGAAAAAAATAAATATCAAATATTTGCAAATATTTGCAAATGAATTTAACTTTGACTTAAAAAAAATAAGTATTCAAATGAAACTTTTAAACTTAGTTATCGATACACCATTAAAAAATTGAAAATTAATTATTCAAAAGTTTAGATCAAGAGTCTCAATTTATTCTTTACAAGAATATTAGGAGCATAAAAACAGCAGACAATATTATCAAAGCATTTCAATCAAGAGTCTAAATTCACCTCTTACATCAAGAATTCATATATCTCAATCACTAAATAAGCACTGTGGAAGTACTAAATATCATTTATTTTGGGACGGATGGAGTACGGACAAGCAAAAATCAGCATTGTAAAATCAAGATTTTTTAAATCAATTTCATAATTCCAAACAAAATAAAGTAACACCTTGTCATGGTAAAGCGTAAATCAACAAATATTAATAAAATCAAATGCAATGAATTAATCTATGATTAAATAAATAAATAAGGGAAGATAAAAAAAAAACGGTGGTAACAATAAAAGAAGCCATATATTACCCTCATGTGTGCTTTTGAATGTCCTACGGAGAAATGGAGATGGAGGCAGGGATCATGGAATAAGAGTTTTCAATTTATAGATGAATAAATCATTATAATTCTTCAAGAAATCCAAGAATTTATGCAATCTGATGGGATTAGGAAATAAAATCATGAGCATTGATTAATATTTCTCAAGAATCTAAAGAAAATGTTATTTGTAAAAAAAAAAAAAGATGGTGAAAACCCATTTTCAATTCTCAATTCTCAAACTTCAAAACTCATCTTCTTCTGTCAAAACCCATTTTCAATTCGAAATCGAGGGGACGACAGGTTTGGGGTTAGAGGCGGAGATGGAGAAAGAGGAGGAGATGGAGGCGGGGTGGAGGAAGAGGCGGAGATGGAGGTGGAGGTGGAGGCGGAGGAGATGGAGGTGGAGGCGAAAAAGATGGTGAAGAAGAGGGGCGAGGAAGAGGCGCCGGAGATGGAGATGGAGGCGGGGTGGAGGAAGAGGCGGAGATGAAGATGGAGATGGAGATGGAGGCGAGGATGGAGGGGGAGGCGGAGATGGAGGTGGAGGCGGAGGCGGAGGCGGAGGCGGAGTCGAGATGGAGAGAAGGCGGGGATGTCGTGGGGAAGGAAGCTGGAAGGTCGCGGATCGAAGGGTCGCCGGATCCGGAAGGGTCGCCGGATTGTAGAGAGAGAAACAGAGTGTGAGAGAGAGAAAGTGTGAGTGTGTGTATTGTGTGTGTGTGTGTGTATTTGTGTGTGTGTGTTAGTAAATAAATTGAAAGATAAAAAGAATTTAAGAATGTGAAATGGTTTGTGAAATGGTTTTGTTTTGATGAATTTAGACCATTGGATATTTAAGATTAATGGTTCGGATTGATTAGGGGATCAATCCATGTGAAAATTTGTAAGCGAATGAAAACAAAGGGTATCATACTTTTGCAAAATGAATTTAGACCATTGGATGTTTATAATTAATGGTTCGAGATTGATTAGGGGATCAATCCTTGTGAAAATTTGTAAGCCAATTAAAAAAAGGGTGTCATGCTTTTGGATTTGGACTATTGGATTTTATTTTTTGTGATATATTTAATGGCTAAGATCTTTATTGTTTAATGACCATAATAATAATAATATCAAAAATAATTTAAAATATAAAATAATATTATATAATAATAATAATTAAATAATAAATAATAATATATCATAATAATGATATACTCCCTCCGTCGATCGAAGTGTCTCAAGTTTCCTTTTGGGCGTCCCATTTAAAATGTCTCATTCCTAAAAAGGAAAGTTTTTATTATTTTTATAATCTTCCTACCCCACTCATTCGTCTCCTACTTTACTTTTACACTCACAACATTCTCTCTCCTAACTATTCCTTCCACTCATTCTCTCTCCTATTTAATTTTTCATACTCACAATATTTAACCTTTTTCTCTTTCTTACATCACTTTCCTTAATTCTCGTGCAAACGTCCTTTTGAGACACTTCGGGAAACATAAAACCCTAAAAGCCCTAAATAATGGCACATATTTGTAACTCAATTTCCATTTGGATTTTGAGGAAAGTCATAAATATTAAAAACACTTTAAATGTCATTTAGAATGTAGAAAAAAATTTAAAAAAAATAAAAGAGGTAGCCGTATACCATTTTCACAAGATCGGGACACAAAACCACGAGAACCCTAAATAATGGCACATATTTGTAACTCAGTTTCCATTTGGATTTTGAGGAAGGTCATAAAGATGAAAAACACTTTAAATGTCATTTAGAATGTAGAAAAAAATTTAAAAAAAATAAACTAGGTAGCCGTATACCATTTTCACAAGATCGGGACACATAAAACCCTAAGAACCCTAAATAATGGCACATATTTGTAACTCAATTTCCATTTGGATTTTGAGGAAGGTCATAAAGATGAAAAACACTTTAAATGTCATTTAGAATGTAGAAAAAAATTAAAAAAAAATAAACGAGGTAGCCGTATACCATTTTCACAAGATCGGGACACATTCCTTAAAATCCTAAATAATGGCACATATTTGTAACTCAATTTCCATTTGGATTTTGAGGAAAGTCATAAAGATGAAAAACACTTTAAATTTCATTTATAATGTAGAAAAAAATTTAAAAAAAATAAACGAGGTAGCCGTATACCATTTTCACAAGATCGGGACACATAAAACCCTGAGAACCCTAAATAATGGCACATATTTGTAACTCAATTTCCATTTGGATTTTGAGGAAGGTCATAAAGATGAAAAACACTTTAAATGTCATTTAGAATATAGAAAAAAATAAAAAAAAATAAACGAGGTAGCCGTATACCATTTTCACAAGATCGGGACACATTCCTTAAAATCCTAAATAATGGCACATATTTGTAACTCAATTTCCATTTGGATTTTGAGGAAGGTCATAAAGATAAAAAACACTTTAAATGTCATTTATAATGTAGAAAAAAATTTAAAAAAAATAAACGAGGTAGCCGTATACCATTTTCACAAGATCGGGACACATAAAACCCTAAGAACCCTAAATAATGACACATATTTGTAACTCAATTTCCATTTGGATTTTGAGGAAGGTCATAAAGATGAAAAACACTTTAAATGTCATTTAGAATGTAGAAAAAAATTAAAAAAATAAACGAGGTAGCCGTATACCATTTTCACAAGATCGGGACACATAAAACCCTAAGAACCCTAAATAATGGCACATATTTGTAACTCAATTTCCATTTGGATTTTGAGGAAGGTCATAAAGATGAAAAACACTTTAAATGTCATTTAGAATGTAGAAAAAAATTAAAAAAAAATAAACGAGGTAGCCGTATACCATTTTCACAAGATCGGGACACATAAAACCCTAAGAACCCTAAATAATGACACATATTTGTAACTCAATTTCCATTTGGATTTTGAGGAAGGTCATAAAGATGAAAAACACTTTAAATGTCATTTAGAATGTAGAAAAAAATTTAAAAAAAATAAACGAGGTAGCCGTATACCATTTTCACAAGATCGGGACACATAAAACCCTAAGAACCCTAAATAATGGCACATATTTGTAACTCAATTTCCATTTGGATTTTGAGGAAGGTCATAAAGATGAAAAACACTTTAAATGTCATTTAGAATGTAGAAAAAAATTAAAAAAAAATAAACGAGGTAGCCGTATACCATTTTCACAAGATCGGGACACATAAAACCCTAAGAACCCTAAATAATGACACATATTTGTAACTCAATTTCCATTTGGATTTTGAGGAAGGTCATAGAGATGAAAAACACTTTAAATGTCATTTAGAATGTAGAAAAAAATTTAAAAAAATAAACGAGGTAGCCGTATACCATTTTCACAAGATCGGGACACATAAAACCCTAAGAACCCTAAATAATGGCACATATTTGTAACTCAATTTCCATTTGGATTTTGAGGAAGGTCATAAAGATGAAAAACACATTAAATGTCATTTAGAATGTAGAAAAAAATTAAAAAAAAATAAACGAGGTAGCCGTATACCATTTTCACAAGATCGGGACACATTCCTTAAAACCCAAAATAAACGAGGTAGCCTATATTTATTTTTTAATTTTTTTAAAATTTTTTATTGACTAGAAAATAATATTTTAGCCTTTGTTAATTAGTGGTTTTTTTTAGAAAAAGTTATATAAAAAGATAGAAAAAAATAAACAAATGAAGGCATATAGAAGAAAAGTCAAAAGAGGGACGGACTACCCTATATTTATTTTTTAATTTTTTTTTAAATTTTTTATTAACTAGAAAATAATATTTTAGCCTTTGTTAATTAGTGGTTTTTTTTAGAAAAAGTTATAAAAAAAAAGATAGAAAAAAACTAAACAAATGAAGGTATATAGAAGAAAAGTCAAAAGAGGGACGGACTACCCTATATTTATTTTTTTAATTTTTTTAAATTTTTTATTAACTAGAAAATAATATTTTAGCCTTTGTTAATTAGTGGTTTTTTTTAGAAAAAGTTATATAAAAAAGATAGAAAAAAACTAAACAAATGAAGGCATATAGAAGAAAAGTCAAAAGAGGGACGGACTACCCTATATTTATTTTTTAATTTTTTTTTAAATTTTTTATTAACTAGAAAATAATATTTTAGCCTTTGTTAATTAGTGGTTTTGTTTAGAAAAAGTTATATAAAAAAAGATAGAAAAAAACTAAACAAATGAAGGCATATAGAAGAAAAGTCAAAAGAGGGACGGACTACCCTATATTTATTTTTTAATTTTTTTTAAATTTTTTATTAACTAGAAAATAATATTTTAGCCTTTGTTAATTAGTGGTTTTTTTAGAAAAAGTTATATAAAAAAAGATAGAAAAAAACTAAACAAATGAAGGTATATAGAAGAAAAGTCAAAAGAGGGACGGACTACCCTATATTTATTTTTTAATTTTTTTTAAATTTTTTATTAACTAGAAAATAATATTTTAGCCTTTGTTAATTAGTGGTTTTTTTTAGAAAAAGTTATAAAAAAAAAGATAGAAAAATCCTAAACAAATGAAGGTATATAGAAGAAAAGTCAAAAGAGGGACGGACTACCCTATATTTATTTTTTAATTTTTTTTAAATTTTTTATTAACTAGAAAATAATATTTTAGCCTTTGTTAATTAGTGGTTTTTTTTAGAAAAAGTTATATAAAAAAAGATAGAAAAAAACTAAACAAATGAAGGCATATAGAAGAAAAGTCAAAAGAGGGACGGACTACCCTATATTTATTTTTTAATTTTTTTTTAAATTTTTTATTAACTAGAAAATAATATTTTAGCCTTTGTTAATGAGTGGTTTTTTTTAGAAAAAGTTATATAAAAAGATAGAAAAACTAAACAAATGAAGGTATATAGAAGAAAAGTCAAAAGAGGGACGGACTACCCTATATTTATTTTTTAATTTTTTTAAATTTTTTATTAACTAGAAAATAATATTTTAGCCTTTGTTAATTAGTGGTTTTTTTAGAAAAAGTTATATAAAAAGATAGAAAAAAACTAAACAAATGAAGGCATATAGAAGAAAAGTCAAAAGAGGGACGGACTACCCTATATTTATTTTTTTATTTTTTTTAAATTTTTTATTAACTAGAAAATAATATTTTAGCCTTTGTTAATTAGTGGTTTTTTTTAGAAAAGTTATATAAAAAAAGATAGAAAAAAACTAAACAAATGAAGGCATATAGAAGAAAAGTCAAAAGAGGGACGGACTACCCTATATTTATTTTTTTGATTTTTTTAAATTTTTTATTGACTAGAAAATAATATTTTAGCCTTTGTTAATGAGTGGTTTTTTTTAGAAAAAGTTATATAAAAAAGATAGAAAAAAACTAAACAAATGAAGGCATATAGAAGAAAAGTCAAAAGAGGGACGGACTACCCTATATTTATTTTTTATTTTTTTTTAAATTTTTTATTAACAAGAAAATAATATTTTAGCCTTTGTTAATTAGTGGTTTTTTAGAAAAAGTTATAGAAAAAAAGATAGAAAAAACTAAACAAATGAAGGTATATAGAAGAGAAGTCAAAAGAGGGACGGACTACCCTATATTTATTTTTTTATTTTTTTTAAATTTTTTATTGACTAGAAAATAATATTTTAGCCTTTGTTAATTAGTGTTTTTTTTAGAAAAAGTTATATAAAAAAAGATAGAAAAAAACTAAACAAATGAAGGCATATAGAAGAAAAGTCAAAAGAGGGACGGACTACCCTATATTTATTTTTTAATTTTTTTTTAAATTTTTTATTAACTAGAAAATAATATTTTAGCCTTTGTTAATTAGTGGTTTTTTTTAGAAAAAGTTATATAAAAAAAGATAGAAAAAAACTAAACAAATGAAGGCATATAGAAGAAAAGTCAAAAGAGGGACGGACTACCCTATATTTATTTTTTAATTTTTTTTTAAATTTTTTATTAACTAGAAAATAATATTTTAGCCTTTGTTAATTAGTGGTTTTTTTTAGAAAAAGTTATATAAAAAAAGATAGAAAAAACTAAACAAATGAAGGCATATAGAAGAAAAGTCAAAAGAGGGACGGACTACCCTATATTTATTTTTTAATTTTTTTAAATTTTTTATTAACTAGAAAATAATATTTTAGCCTTTGTTAATTAGTGGTTTTTTTTAGAAAAAGTTATATAAAAAAGATAGAAAAAAACTAAACAAATGAAGGCATATAGAAGAAAAGTCAAAAGAGGGACGGACTACCCTATATTTATTTTTTAATTTTTTTAAATTTTTTATTAACTAGAAAATAATATTTTAGCCTTTGTTAATTAGTGGTTTTTAGAAAAAGTTATATAAAAAGATAGAAAAAAACTAAACAAATGAAGGCATATAGAAGAAAAGTCAAAAGAGGGACGGACTACCCTATATTTATTTTTTAATTTTTTTTAAATTTTTTATTGACTAGAAAATAATATTTTAGCCTTTGTTAATTAGTGGTTTTTTTAGAAAAAGTTATAGAAAAAGATAGAAAAAACTAAACAAATGAAGGTATATAGAAGAAAAGTCAAAAGAGGGACGGACTACCCTATATTTATTTTTTAATTTTTTTTTAAATTTTTTATTAACTAGAAAATAATATTTTAGCCTTTGTTAATTAGTGGTTTTTTTTAGAAAAAGTTATAGAAAAAAAGATAGAAAAAAACTAAACAAATGAAGGTATATAGAAGAAAAGTCAAAAGAGGGACGGACTACCCTATATTTATTTTTTTTTATTTTTTTTAAATTTTTTATTGACTAGAAAATAATATTTTAGCCTTTGTTAATTAGTGTTTTTTTTTAGAAAAAGTTATAGAAAAAAAGATAGAAAAAAAACTAAACAAATGAAAGTATATAGAAGAAAAATTAAAAAAAAAAAAATTCAGCGACGGAATTATTCCGTCGCTGATAATTTATCAGCGACGGAATAATTCCGTCGCTGATAAATTAAAAAAAAATAAAAAATATATAAATTATCAGCGACGGAATTATTCCGTCGCTGATAATCTAATTTTTTTTTTTTAAAAAATAAATTATCAGCGACGGAAGAATTCCGTCGCTGTTAACGTAAAAAAATAAAAAATAAATAAATTAGCAGCGACGGAATTATTCCGTCGCTGATATTTTATTTAGCGACGGAATTAAATTCCGCCGCTGAATTTTCGTCGCTAAAACGAATATTCGTCGAATATTCGTTTTTAGCGACGGAATTCAGCGGCGGAATTTAATTCCGTCGCTAAATTTGGCGCCAAATTTATTCCGTCGCTAAAGCATAATTTCCGTCGCTAAATAGCGACGGAATGCTTCCGTCGCTGTTTATTCCGTCGCTAAAACACCAGTTTCTGGTAGTGGTCTTCGTCATTGGCGCACTCGTCGTTTGCCTCAACCTCTCCAAATCTGAAATCCATGGTATGTATCTTTTACACTTGGAATACACTCTTTTTAAGCCTACTCATTCTATTAGTTGCTCGTATAGCTTGTTTTTTTTTTTCAACTTCTAATTAGTGTATAAGTTTGAGTAACACCCTTATGCATATGATCCTTAAAACTAAACATATGTGAAAATTGATTTTCTTTTTGTATGATATGGCGGGAATATAATTTCCGCCATTTGTTTTTATCTTTTTGTATGATTAAACATTATTTTGAATTCCCAGGGCTTTCTACAGAGCAACAGAGAAAGAAATGTGAAGACCAACCGGAGCTACATAAAGAAGAGGGTGAAGACGAATCATATGTGAAACTGTTTCTGGCAGCCATTGTTGGCACCACTGTTGCCTGTTTCGCCTACTGGCAGAACACCCCAATCTCTTGTATCGTCTTCATAGGTGTCATCGTGCTACTGGCCAACTACTTCAAATTCAAAAGCCTTGGTATACCTCTCTTATAGAACTCATTTGGCATATTTAACATCAGAAACTAGTTAATAAAATGTTCAAGATGTAGGCCATGTTAGACAAATATTCCACATCAACAAAATAAACAAACATGGACCGGTACTTAGACTTGAGCGGCTACTCCTCTTGTCACCAATAGGTTTTAAGTGAAACTTCTAATATAGTCTAAGATGGTATCAGAGCGGGTAAGATGATATTAAGTTTATGCTCTACAAGCCTTCAAATATCTAACACGAGTTAGCACTTTTACTGGATCGAAATTCTCTCTCTTTAGCTTCCACGGTGGAAGCTAAAGAGAGATTGGGGTGTTCCACCACCTCCCCCCCTCCCTCGCTTTCCTCGACTTTGCTGGGACTAGTGAACAAATAAACTAAATGAGACCATTTTTTCCGCAAAGGAGGGATAGCAGGTTGATTTTGTAAGTTAATAATCTTAACTATTACATGACTAAACATATTTTTGAGTTTAACCGAATACTTTTGGATTTTGCAGTGCGACAGAGAAGGAATTCTAAAGATGAATTGGAGAATGTCATCATGTTTTTCACAGTGATCTTTGTTATTGGTGCCGTCATCTTGTTTCTTAGCCTCTTCAAGCCCGAAATCCCTGGTATGCATCTTTGAAATGTACTCATACGTATTTGCACACAATTGAGACTTGCGTTCTTTTTCAGCTTATACTCTACTTCTAGCTCTTCCGACTTTTTATTCAGCAAGTCCACACATACATAATCAATTGTTAAGTAGCGGCTCAAGTTGTTTTCTTTATTGTTGTACACCTGGACTTGATGGCGTTGTATGTCTTTGATATGCAGGTAAAGAGGACAACATCAATAATGAAATCTTCTTGAGCTTTAGAGGTTCGGACACTCGTTACATCTTTGCTAGCTCCTTGCACAATAATTTGGAAAAGGCAAATATTAGAACATTCTTTGACGAAAGGAACATGCGCAAGGGAAAACAAATTTGGGAGGAACTACAAAGGGAGATCAGAACCTCAGTAGGTGCCATAATTATATTATCGGAAAACTATGCTGAATCAGAAGATTGTCTTGATGAACTTCTCCAAATCCAAAAACGGGCGAGGAAATATCAACACTACATACTTAAACCAATATTTTACGATGTCAAACCAGAACACCTAACTGATAAACGAAGCAAGTTTTATGGGGCACTCCAAAAGCATCGCAACACCAAAAAGATCAAAGAGTGGGCCGGAGCACTTGAAACCCTTACCGGTTTTGCTGGATACACTTATACAAGGTACCTAATTAATTCTTTTTTTATGGTGCACTTTCAAAGTGTATACATATTCGTGTTTCCATTAGAATTATGCATATGCTATTTGCATCGCCCTAATATCTATGTTGGTTGCAAATTTTACAGTAACTGGGACCATATGGACGTACTGATAGACAGAATAGTTGGAGATGTAAAAAAATATCTACGAACTGCAGATGGACGAGTACGAAAACATATCTGAATGAGGATGATCTCTCGATTGATTATGAAGATGACACGACCGAGTACTATGCAATTGACATTTGGAAAATCAGTCAGGTTGTTACGTTTTAATCCTTGTGAATGTGCGCTCGCTCGAAAATTTTTTGTTTTCTCGGTTTAAAATGAAAAAGAAAGGAGTCGCCACGCCATGCTTTTGAAGGTGCACTTTGAAAAACCTTTTGAAAGAGAACGGGTTCGGGGGTCAGGTTACGTGTTAGGAAGAACCGAGAGTTCACCCAACACGCCTCGTCCGTAGAAGAGTCTTTCTAATTTAGACATCCAAATAATTCAAAAAAATGTGCAAACAACGATAATAAGCAAGTGCAATAAACATGAATTTTATTGAATATGCAAGATCATTACAACTTGTAGACCAATTGTTCGGGAGGCCACATCCCTTTACAGCAATAAAGACAGATTACAAAGGAAATCAGGTCTTCTGCAAAGGACCATCTATGTCGCGTGACACAGGACTCCTCATGTCCAAATGTGTCGCGTGACACCAATGGTCACCTTGCAGAGACTCACAACAAACAGATTACAGAATCTCTAGATGAACACGAAATGCAATTACAAATCAGATCTAAGCACTAAACAACATGATCATAAAACTACATACTAAGATAACTAACTAAATCAGCTTACAACTGAAACATGGTCCCTGCAGATGGTCACGACATGTCGCGTGTCACAGGACCCCTCATGTCCAAATGTGTCGCGTGACACAGGATTACCATCTGCAGGTACCTCACAAACTGAGATGCAGATCCAACAGATGCACAACAATTATACCAGAATCAATAAGAACAAAATGAATTAGATACGAATCGATCAAAGGAGTGTGGATATGGGAGATCCACACTCCCTTGACATCCAAATTGCAAATCTAAGTATATCACATCATAAGCAAGCGATTGGACTCAAGTATATACGATTTAAACAGAGAGATTGCAGTTGCCACTTGATAATCTAAGGCGGATGGAGCCGGATTATCAAGTGGAGAAGAAGGAAACAACAATTAAACAAAATAGATGAGAGAGAGAGAGAGAGAGAGAGAGAGAGAGAGAGAGAGAGAGAGAGAGAGAGAGAGAGAGAGAGAGAGAGGAGTGTCACCCTTGTAGTCCTCAACTTCTACACCAAGTTAGGTGTAAAAGCCTTCGGTTCAGCTTCTGGGATAGAGATCTAGGCACGGACTGAGAGCTGAATTGGAAGATCTGAAGTGTTTGGGGAAGTAGGAGAGGAATTGGGTTGAAGAGAGGTGAAAGGTAAGTGAATTGGAGGGGAATTGGGTAGTTTTGGTGAGGGAGGAGGAGAGAGAGAGTTTCTGGAGCAATTTGTGCAGAGTTAAGTTAGGAGACTGGAATTGGGATCCAAAACTGAGAGGGGTAGGGTCTTATTTATAGCTGCAGTCCATAGTAACCTTATGTCGCACGGCATAACGTATCCACTTTTCATGCCTCGAGTTGTCGCGTGACACAAGGTGACCATAACCGTTTTTGGCGCCAAATCTGATTCTGGAACCTTCTTGGATAATACCTAAAAAGTCCAAAACAGATTTATTCCTTTTAGGTCCCTTGGCATGAGCAAAGTACAAAAAAGTACTTCCTTCGCGAGAAACTTATGAAATGTTTCCGGAAGTCTCGGGATGGACCGGGAATTTACCAAAACGCCCCTAAATGCAATTTTATCATATTAAAATGCATCTGAAAAGGTCGCGAATTGGATTGGCGTACTTACAGAGCCCCTCGGCAACGTCACTTTTGGAAAAAAGTGAGGTTGTCGATAAAATAAGACCCAATCCCAATGAGTGGCTAGGGGATAAGGCGGAGGGCTAGACGGTGATCTGGGGAATCGGATGGCTGGACCTTTTGAGAAAGGATTCCTACGTATATCGAGAAGGGAATCAAGCCAAATCGTAGTTCGAAAATATGACTGTGCGGTTGTCACCCAACATCTGACTGTGCGGTTGTCACCCAACATCTGACTGTGCGGTTGTCACCCAATATCTGACTATGCGGTTGTCACCCATTATCTGACTATGCGGTTGTCACCCAATATCTGACTATGCGGTTGTCACCCAACATCTGACTATGCGGTTGTCACCCAACATCTGACTATGCGGTTGTCACCCAACATCTGACTATGCGGTTGTCACCCAACATCTGACTATGCGGTTGTCACCCAACATCTGACTATGCGGTTGTCACCCAATATCTGACTAAAAGATCTGTAGCTGCCGGAGGGACTGATGCTATCGTTTATGCTGCTGGGGATTGATGTAGCTGCCGGAGGGTCCTATGCTACTAACTGCTGTTGACGGTTGACGGGTGCTGGGCGGTCTTTTGTTGACTGTTGGATTTGAGATCTGGGACCTTTGCTTGATATGACGGGAACTTTGCTTGCTGGGCAGCGGATTCTTGTTGGTGCTTTGGCGGCGGGGCTATCCTTATTGACGATTGACTTCTGTGTCCCGAGCTTTGTTTGGTAAGCCGGGGACTTTGCTTGCTGGGCAGCGAACTCTTATTGACGTTTTGATGGTGGGGTCATTGATCTTGACACGCATTGCTGGGAAGATTCAGATAGACACGAATTCTTTGTCTCGGCTTTGCTTTGAGGGACAATCTCTGAGATTTGCTCAGTTAACTGCTGTACCTGCGAGGGAAAACAACACTCGAAGCACTACAAGGATCAAAGTGTTAATTACTAAAACACAGGGGTTTTTTGGAAATTTTGGCCCATAGACACGGTTTGTCGCACGACCTCTTAAGGCAAATGAACAGTCCTTTAAAACAACGAACAGTCTTCATTTTTGAAAAACATTTTAGAGGAAGGCAGACGGTTTTGAGAGAAAAGACATCCAATTTCACAATTTTGAGTGAAATCAAGGGAGATTAGGGTATCGATTAAGCTTTTGATCTTGCAAACATTCCTCCTAAACCTCGACCCACGAAGAAGGTACCTTCCCAAGATCAGTTGGCGGCTCGGAGGAAAAATGCTCTACGAAATCAAAGGCCTTTCGTTCCTCAAGCAGTGCGAGGAGATTTTTATCCGCAGCTTAGAGAGCACACTTCTGCACCGGGGAAGAAAAACATGGTAATTCCGAAACCCTTACTTTTTGTTGTAATGAAAAAATCGGATTTTGTGCCAAAAATGATCGAATTCTTTTCCTCTGTGAACTCATGAATTTATTGCATGTTTTGAGTTATCTAGAAATTATGAATGCGTCTAAATGCTCAAACCCTAGTTTTGCTTGGAAAGTGAAATATGCAGTTGATTGATTGACATGCTTTTCTTTGGAAAGAATCTTGGGATATTCATACCTGTGCTTGTTTACCTGCAGGAGTTGCGTACCCGGGGCTCTCCGGAGGTTGTTGGTCAGCTATGGGATCTTCTGCCCGGTAGTCAGGAGTTAGAGCACTCGCCTAAGGGCTTGATATATACTGCCAGGCTTGGTCAGTTCTTCGAGATGGCGAGAGGCATCGGGGATACTCAGAGGAGCGCGGGATTGGTGAGGGCGTTCCGAGAGTTTTGGTGGGAGACTACTCATTCCTTCCATTTTTCCTGGGGAGAGGCGACGGTTACGCCTTACGATTTTGATGCCATTACGGTCCTCCCTTTCACTGATAAGCCTTTGTATCTAGAGGAGCCTGCTCTTGAGGATGATCCACAGCCTCCCACTGAGGCTTACTTCATGGAGTTGATTGGTTTTGTTCCCAGGGGCAAGAAGGGGAATGGGTACGAGCTCTGGGGAGCTTCATGGTCAGTTGGTTGAGCAGAGCCAGGATTATCCAGCCGAGGTGGCAGATACTGAGGAGGATAGGTTGAGGGCTCTGAGATTGGCTAGGGATTTTGTTTGGATTGGTTTTTCTGATATGCTGTTCATCAATGCCACATCTTCTGCTTTGATCTCTTTGTTAGAGCTTTTGAGGGATTGGGCTGCTGTTGGGACCTTGTCTTGGGGAGAGGCCGGATTGGTTGAGTTGTATTTGGCTCTGGACGATGTCAGTAGGGGGCGGCTAAGTCCTTCAACTGCTGCCATTTTGCTTTTGAGGTACTTCCCAATCTGAGTACATCCTTTGCATAATTTTCTTTCTGTCCTTCTTTTATCAATTTGATTTGCTCTGATTTCTCTTTTCCAGGTCTGGGCTTATGAGGTTATCGGCTGCTATGCTTGGCGGGTGGGGGAGGCGTACCCGGCCACTATATTTCCTGCTATGCGACGATGGGTGAAAGATGCTCGGGTGAAGGTCCGGACAGCGGACACCAAGGGACATGTGACAGCTTCTTATCCTGATACCCTGGTTTGTTTGCGGAGGACTCTCGGGAGTTTGAGATTGTTTCCTTGGGGGACCGTTATGCTGATATTGGTCTTGGACATGCCTTGCATTTGACTGAGTGCCGCAAATTGTTGGTAGGCTTATCTGGGGATGCACTTTACTTGGGAGAGCGGGTTTATAGACAGCACGGCCCTGGTAGCGCCGCTAGAGTCCCGGTCGATCCTCCCACTGATATATGGTTTCCTCGGAAACTGGAGGATGTGGCTTCTTTGATCCAGGGGGAGGCTGCGTTTAATTACACCGAGGATGATGGAGATTATGGAGTCTATGTGAGGACGAGACTGAGGTCGCCGCAGGTGACTCCGAGACAGGATGCTCAGGGTGCAGGCCCCTCTACTTGGTATGTGGCGGATGCTCCTTTACCTCCTTCATTTATTGACTTTCAGGATGGAGATCGCTTGAGACGAGCTCCCCTTGACACTAGCAGGATTTTTCCCTATTTTCAGCTTCCGGAGGGTACACGATCTGTAAGTAACTGTCCTCTCTTTCCTTATTGTTTTGAACTGTTTAAAACTCTTGTCTTTCATGATGACGGGTTTCTGACTCTTCTCATGTTTGATTGTACTAGGTCTCTGCTGATATTTACTGGAGTTTTGCCCGTCATTATACTGGAGCCATGGACATGATCGACCAGCTGGAGAGGAGCAACCGTTATTTGAGGGAGCGGCGTAGGGCTCGGGACTCTGATGATGATGATGATTCTACTCCCAGCTTGCCTAGCAGGAAGAGATCTCGGACTGACATGTCTGCTGAGGACACACACAGGCCCAGGACCAAGACTGCTCGTCGTCGTCCGCCTAGTCCCGAGTCCGATAGTGCTACTTCTGGTGATCCTTACGAGATCGAGACTGTGGCTATTCCCGCTGTTCATGCTGTTCATGAGCTCTTTCATGACGACCCCATTGTTTTCCATGATCCTGTTGCTGATTCGGATTCTGAGGAGGGAGATGCAGATGGAGAGGACAGTGATGATGCTGATGATGATAGCTCTGATGACGATGGTGTCTACGTTTCTGAGGATGATGGCTCGGAGTAGCCCTTTGTATCAAAACATTGCTCTTTTGATTATTGCACCTTTTTTCTTTTTTAGAAACAAACAAACACTTTTGTTTTATTATTTGTAAAAACTTATTTGTTTTTGCCTTTCCTAGACTCGGTACATTGTTGCTAGCCTTTTACGTTATTTTTATTGTCTGCACGAGTCCATTTTTTGGGATAATGACAATGAATGACTTTCTTTCTTTGTTTTGAATGGCTATGGCATAAGTATGAATGGCTTATGTGGCTTGGTTTGTATATGGAGGGTGAGTGTATATGCTATCTAAATGAATCCCTCGCCCACGATGTTTGCAGGGTGCCTTTGCTGTTTTGTAGTTGGAGACAAGTCGGGGCGTGCCCTGGTACTGATCAGATTGTAGATTATAGATGTCTGGTGGTGATCACAAGTTGTCGCACGACTCAGGACAGCTGAGACATTTTATGTCGCGTGACACAACAGGTCATGCAGGCAGGACTTCAAAATCAAACTTTCACATCATTTCAAAACTTCTCCATTGGCCTAAGGCATGAGACTCAGTAGCCCCAATATGGAGTAACCTCTTTAAGTAACCAATCCATTCCCGGGGGATCGAGATTCAAAAGCCAGCCCTGGTGTTTTTGTACAAAATGAACCCATCAGTCTTCTTCTTTGACCAAGCCCCAGTATGACACTCAGTTTCATTGCATTCAATACATCGTGTAACCCAAGAGGAGATCGTTCTTTGAGCTTCAGTAAATCAGTCGGCGGACAAGACTTAGAAGTGTTTACGTGCAGGGGCACATTTTCGAATGGTGGGAATGGATCCCGAGCTTGTATATGACACTCTCGCTTTTGGGTTTGACTCTTTTGGGAGAGTATAAGTATCACAAGGTGTGGAAAAGTGTATGGAAGCCCCTGCCGAATGAAATACAGTGTTTAGCTCTATATCCTTAGAAATGTAGAGAAGAAGACTTGCCGAGACACTTGAAAACCTGTCTTATTCGCCATGATCACAAAGCTGCTTAAAACACTTTATTGGTGTTCGGGTTATTCAACTGCCAAAGCCGATATGAACAAATATTTTAGTCAATCCTGAGGAGAAAGTCCACTGATATCGAGATCAAATTTGGAAAGACGGAACGAAGGATCTGTGTATAGGGATGGCCCTTGAGGAAACCATATTTTTTGAGATTTGATTGTGATTTCGACCGAACCAGTGATGGTTGCCTACGTTTCCCTCCTTGGGAGGAGCTCAGGTCGTCGTAGTTCAGGTTTATCCCGAATGAAGAGAATAGACGTTGGGATTCGAGGATTTGAGGACCTTTGAGGATTTTGAGAATTGAAAGAAACATGTCCTCTTGGAGTGTCGATGGGAGACACGGATGTGAAGCCCCAGTGAGACGTTCACTGCAAGTGTTTGCGAAGGAGAAAAGAACTATGCTCACATGCAACGTCGAATGAACGGATGGAATTTGCACAATCTTCGCTTGACAATCCTTTGAGTCGGGATGGATTTGGCTCCGCTTTAAGCAATAATCTGTTTTAGATCTCGACGATATTGGAATGAAACTGCTATCCGGTAGGAACTGTGACTGGGTGTCGGGGTTTCGATCGGTCTTCGGATGATTTAGGATATCATGACCTCTTAAAACGAGAGGTCGGCTAGGCCTTTTGCTGACTGAACCTCTAAAGATGAGAGGCTGGCTCTTGGGTATGTGTTTGGGATTTCTAAGGTGAGGGAATTGATTTGCTTCTTCAATGCCTCTAAGAATGAGAGGTCAATCTTGGTTTTGGTCAAAGGCAAGGGTAATGGTAATGGGAATGTCCTCTAAAATCGAGAGGACGGCTTGGGATCGGTTAGAGGTAATGGTGAGGGGACATCCGTGCTGTCTCTTTATTCACTCTGAGACTTCTCTTGAGTAACGACCGAATCCTTTGACTTTTGCTTTTGAGAGGATCGCTGGGGACTAAGCTCTCTTTCTTTTCTTCTTTTTCTTTCCCCCCTTTTTTATTCTTTTCTTTTTTTTTGTATATATTTTTTTTATTTTTGCCTCTCTTTTTCTTTTCAACTTTGTTTTGAGAGGAAAATTTCGGATAGTCCCCAGGATGGATCGTTGCTTTCCGTCATTCTTGAGCTTGGAGCCGGTCGATCTTTCTTTGAAACACGGGAGTCTCCAGGATAGTCCCTCTTCTTCTTGAGATGGTTAAACGGGTTTCAAATATGCCGATCTTGAAATGAAGGGGTATCATTTAGTGAGGGTGAGGTTAAAGGCTTTCCTAAGGGTGAAAGGTTTCAACCGCAGTCCATACCGGATGATCCGAACGAGATCAAATCTTCATTGTTTTGCTTAAGCTTGCATTTGGGGAAGATTCATGCAAATTCATTGAGCAACGAGATAGCGAGGACGATGGAAGGTATGTGAGCATAGGGGATGCAAGATGGGGGACTGATAAGCCCCACTTTGGGAAAGATATCAGTCGATTTTCTCCCTCGAACTAATTTAAATATCAGTCATTTCAAAGCATTAGTCAGTGAGCAGCACAAGTGATTATTTAGAATAAAACCATTTCAATAAAATGTAATGTGGGTGCACAAGTACTGTCTCGAGTCTAGCAAGAATAGAAGAAAATATTTTATTCATTGAAATAAAAAACTCATAACACGGGTGTAATAGACTCAAATCATAAAAACAAACATCTGCTAACAAGATAAAACAATCTAAGACCCTATGATGCCTGGCTGACTTTTCACATGGGGAAACTTTGAAATTGCTGATGAGGATTATCGGCCACTTTAGGAGGAGCTTTCTCAATTCTACCTTCATCAACCATCCTTTGAATCAACATCTTCAGGGGAACGCAGTCGTTGGTGGCATGACCAGGGTATTGATGATAGTAACAATACTTGCTGCGGTCCAACTTCGGATTGTGTTTGGTGGGATGGTAGTTATCAAGCGGTTTTATCATTCCTCTTCGCATCAATCCATTGAAAGCTTCTTCAGTTGTTATCCCAAGGTCATCGAATTCACGCTTCTTACGAGATGGAAACTGACGGAGATCCCGAATATTGCTTCCTTCATGGGAACCTATTTTGATCTTCCCCTCATCAATGAGTTCTTGGATGGTCATCCTCAACTGTATGCATGCACAGGTGGTATGTCCCGAATATTGGTGATAATCACAATATTTGCTCGGATCTATGTTTTCGTTGTGATGAAGAGGGATATAATTAACTAGTGGCTGAACCAAACCTCCGCTCACCAAAACCTTGAGAAATTGATTCATAGGCATCCCTACCTTTCCCCAATACGCTTTCTTTCTTCCTTCCTGAACCTTCTTTGGAGGGGACTCGGGTATTGCCGTCCCTTCCTGGATGGGGTTCATAGCTGGAATAAAAGACATCTGATTCACAGTCACATATGAGGTCGGCCCTGAATGCTGATCATGCGGGGGTGACAAGTTGAAACCGTATGAACTCATTGGTGGTAGAGAGACATTTCCTTGAAGGGGAACTTGGTCAGAGTGAAATGACAGTGACCCTTTCTGGTTGGGCTGGCCATTCACAAAATGGTATGATCCTTGGGAATCTGGCTGATACTGACTCTTCAAATTCAGTTGATTAGGAAAACTAAAAGCCTCAAGGATCGATTGTTCATCTTTAATCCGAGTTTGAACCTCATGAGGTGTCGGGAAAATACTCTTATCTTGCTCATCTTCAATCACCCCCTTCATTACATTTCCATTCCCGTGATCAACACTGCTAGCATTGATGATTTCCTCGTATGACCCATCTTCGTGGCGAATTACCGTGATCCCTAGGATGCGCACCGCTTCAACAAACCTAGCGTGCATTTCTTCCTCTCTGGCTTTGGCAACTTGGGCAAGCAATTGAGCCTTGCATTCACGAACCATGGCGGCTTCAAGAGCAGCTCGTAACTCTGCTACCGACAGATCATTCATGTCCAACTGGCCCGAAGTAGGAAGAATTCCAAACTGAGTGGATGTCATATCTCTTGCACAAGACATCTCGGATAGCGGAACTGACAAAGCTTTGCGGGAAAGGCTTCGAAGATAGGAACCCAAAGACCACAGAATATCAGGACACATTCCCAACTTGTCACCGCTACTGAGGGTAGACATGGGTTTATAAGGTAGGGAAAGAAGAGGAAATACGGGAGAGGGAGAAGAGAAAGGAGAGAACAGACTCGCGCAAACAATTTATTTATCTTCAAGTATAAATCGGTGATTTAAATCCTAGGAACGGTTGGGAAAGGCTAACCCTTTATTTATGCACACTACACCTTGGGGAAGCCTAGGGACGCAACGTTCAAATTACATTAGATGATTTGCATTTGAAATTAATAATAAGTAATGACACCTAACCAAGACCTAACACGACGTGGGACGAACGAGTGATCCAAATTTCTAGGGAAATTTGGGCAGCATAACGGGTATTCTCGGGGAATTTCCAAGAAAAATCCGACATGACCTCTCGTCGGTGCATGGTGACAATGCGGCATGATCTCTCGTTTAGGACATGTCACGGGGGTGACATGTCCTCACGTGAAACCATGTTGCATTGGCAACATGCCCACAAGGTGTGAGGTTTTTGGGGAAGGTAAAAGGACTTATTAGAAATTTCGAAAACAATTCATTTTGGTGTAATTAAAACGTTGTATCAAAAACCAACCGCAGGTAAGGTTTAAGTGTGGTGCCAGCTATAACACACTAGGGGGATGGGTTTGACATTAGGCGCTCAAACGTAGGCGAATATTATCACCGTCCGCGATGTCGTCAATCGCAGCCGAGGGTTCTAAAGCTACGTGATGTAGTGTGCGGATGACTATATTCTTTTATTTACAAAAAATAAAATTTTCTATTTATTTATTTATTTTTAAAAAAAACACACACTCTCACAGGGAAGAAAAAAAGGAACAACAATCAGTTGAGCAATCTTTTGATTCAAGGGACTGCCCTCAAATCAGAACCTGAAACCTGTTCAGTGACTCTTCCTATCGCGTGACACAGAACAACATGGACTAAAGCCGTCGCACGACCAAGAGAGTCACTGAACCACAACTCCTGCAAAACTGGGATTAGCCCCTGCCTCTCCTTGGCAAGGGACAAGACAAACCAAATATATAAATAAACAAAGCCCCAAGAAACAACAAAAATCATACAAGTTGTAAGATCTAATAAAATGCATGTATCGCACAAGATTATCAAGGATGCACATAAGATGAATATATTGGATGTCTAAGAGTATGAAAGTTTGACCCTCTTATTTTGAAAAAACAGGTTTTCAAAAAGTTATCCCCAGCGAAGTCGCCACTGAATTTGCGCTCGCCCGAAAAAATTTTGTTTTCTCGATTTAAAATGAAAAAGAAAGGAGTCGCCACGCCATACTTTTGGAGGTGCACTTTGAAAAAGCTTTTAAAAGAGAACGGGTTCGGGGGTCAGGTTACGTGTTGGGAAGAACCGAGAGTTCACCCAACACGCCTCGTCCGTAGACGAGCCTTTCTAATTTAGACATCCAAATAATTCAAAAAATGTGCAAACAACGATAATAAGCAAGTGCAATAAACATGAATTTTATTGAATATGCAAGATCATTACAACTTGTAGACCAATTGTTCGGGAGGCCACATCCCTTTACAGCAATAAGGACAGATTACAAAGGAAATTAGGTCCTCTGCAAAGGACCATCTATGTCGCGTGACACAGGACTCCTCATGTCCAAATGTGTCGCGTGACACCAATGGTCACCTTGCAGAGACTCACAACAAACAGATTACAGAATCTCTAGATGAACACGAAATGCAATTACAAATCAGATCTAATCACTAAACAACATGATCATAAAACTACATACTAAGATAACTAACTAAATCAGCTTACAACTGAAACATGGTCCCTGCAGATGGTCACGACATGTCGCGTGACACAGGACCCCTCATGTCCAAATGTGTCGCGTGACACAGGGTTACCATCTGCAGGTACCTCACAAACTGAGATGCAGATCCAATAGATGCACAATAATTATACCAGAATCAATAAGAACAACTTGAATTAGATATGAATCGATCAAAGGAGTGTGGATATGGGAGATCCACACTCCCTTGACATCCAAATTGCAAATCTAAGTATATCACATCATAAGCAAGCGATTGGACTCAAGTATATACGATTTAAACAGAGAGATTGCAGTTGCCACTTGATAATCTAAGGCAGATGGAGCCGGATTATCAAGTGGAGAAGAAGGAAACAACAATTAAACAAAATAGATGAGAGAGAGAGAGAGAGAGAGAGAGGAGTGTCACCCTTGTAGTCCTCAACTTCTACACCAAGTTAGGTGTAAAAGCCTTCGGTTCAGCTTCTGGGATAGAGATCTAGGCACGGACTGAGAGCTGAATTGGAAGATCTGAAGTGTTTGGGGAAGTAGGAGAGGAATTGGGTTGAAGAGAGGTGAAAGGTAAGGGAATTGGAGGGGAATTGGGTAGTTTTGGTGAGGGAGGAGGAGAGAGAGAGTTTCTGGAGCAATTTGTGCAGAGTTACGTTAGGAGACTGGAATTGGGATCCAAAACTGAGAGGGGTAGGGTCTTATTTATATCTGCAGTCCATGGTAACCTTATGTCGCACGGCATAACGTATCCACTTTCCATGCCTCGAGTTGTCGCGTGACACAAGGTGACCATAAGTGTTTTTGGCGCCAAATCTGATTCTGGAACCTTCTTGGATAATACCTAAAAAGTCCAAAACAGATTTATTCCTTTTAGGTCCCTTGGCATGAGCAAAGTACAAAAAAGTACTTCCTTCGCGAGAAACTTATGAAATGTTTTCGGAAGTCTCGGGATGGACCGAGAATTTACCAAAACGCCCCTAAATGCAATTTTATCATATTAAAATGCATCTGAAAAGGTCGCGAATTGGATTGGCGTACTTACACCTTGTTTTCAAGAACTAGGTCGTATGGGAAGATATTCGTGGATTAAAGGATGGGGAAGAAGTACATTATCAACTCTTGGATTATTCATATAAATCATAAAAAGGATAAATCAAATACCATATCAGAAACAATATGATGAGATGAAGAAATTACCTTTCCTCAACTCTTGGGTCATCCGCGCGGACAAGATTGCACCTACAATCTTGTCCACGCGGATAAGATTGTACCGACGATCTTGTCCACGCGGATAAGATTGTCGCTCCAGACAACTTATAAATTCAGCCTTTCTCCTTCAGTTTTAACGGCAACAAAACACATCCCTACTGTTACTATGCCGAAATCCCTCCCCAAAACAGACTCAAACACTCCCAATACTCAAATCCAACACCAAATCCAACACCAAATTCCACTACCAAATCCTTCCTAAACCTTGAATCCCTCAAGCCCTAAACACTCATCCAAGAAATAGGGTAGCTCTTGGTAAACCCTCATCCTCTCTACTTAAACTTCCTTGATTCATACATTTACTCCATATTTAAATGATGTGTTGGATGTGATGGCTCGATGTCCTGGCAAAGGGTCCGGCAAGATATGCAGTTTTTGCGGTTTGGTCTTCTATGCGGTCAGCCGTGTTGTGCGGTTGACCGCATGTCCAAGCGGCTCCACACGCGGTGTGGAATTCTATGGAGTCTGCCATAGATGATGCGGTCGACCGCATGGTGGGGGGCCGGGCCTGACAGACGTGTAGACTGGTAACAGGCCTCAAAGGGGGGTGCGGGGAGGCGGAGCCCCTCGCGATATGGATTATGGACTTTTCTATATTTGTTTATCTTAGTTGTTAGGCTAGGGTTTGTTCTATATATATATATGATTGTAACCTATGTAAACATATAGATTATTGCACAGAGTAATAGGAAAGCGGCCGAAAATCATAACCCCAATTACATCTCTTTCTCTTTCAATTTCCCAATTGTGTTCTTGGTTATTGTTCATTAGCTTCCGCTGCGATTGCACAACAACTGGTATCATAGCCTGGTTGCGATGGCTGGGGTTAATTCTATCACCGTGAAGTCCGATGTTCAGAAATTCGATGGGCATGGAAACTTTGCATTGTGGCAAAGGAGGGTGAAGGATTTTCTGGTTCAAGCAGGCTTGGGAAAAGTTCTTCGGCATTCAACTAAACCCGATGATGTCGAAGAAGGACCATGGAAGGAGTTGCAAGAACGGGTTGTATCTTTAATACGACAGTGCCTTGCAGATGAGGTGGTGTATCACGTGATTGATGAAGAATCACCGACGAAGGTTTGGGAGATTTTGGAGGCTAGATATATGTCAAAATCTTTGTCGAACAAGTTGCATCTCAAGCAAAGGCTGTATGGGCTTAAGATGGCAGAGGGTTCGGACCTTGAATCTCATATCCACACGTTTAATCAAATTCTCAACGATTTGGTTAGGGTGGAGGTAACGTTCGAGGAGGAGGACAAGGCGTTGATGCTGTTGAATTCGTTGCCATCTTCTTCAACGTATGAAAACCTTGTTACTACGTTGACTTGGGGGGAAAGATACTGTGGCATTGCAACCGGTCACAGAAGCTCTTCTAGATTCTCATAAACAGAAGAAGTCCGTTGATGAACCTGCGGGTGAGGGGTTATTTGTGAAGGAGAATCAGGAACGTGGGAGATCCCAGTTTCGGGATAACACGCAGAGGCAGAATTCTCATTCTCAGTCAAGGAAGAAGTACAAGGGGAATTGTTTCAAGTGTGGGCAGAAGGGGCATAAGAGGCAAAATTGTCCGGAGAAGGGGAATGGTAAAGGCAAAGAAGGATCTTTAAAGTCAGTTAATGTGGTTGAATATTACTCGGAGGATGTGGATGGAGATATGCTCACGACTTCATCAGTTGTAGAGCACCCGACAGATGGTTGGATTCTGGATTCAGCATGTTCGTTTCATGTGACGGTGAATCGTGATTGGTTCAATACCTACAGGTCAGTTAATTCTGGTATAGTTACTATGGGTAATGATGCTACTTGTAAAATTGCAGGCATAGGAACTATAAGAATTAAGATGTATGATGGTGTGGTTAGAACGTTATGTGATGTTAGACATGTGCCAGATGTTTCTAAAAATCTGATTTCATTGGGTACCTTGGACGCTAACGGTATGAACTATAAAGCACAAGGTGGAGTATTGAAAGTAGTTAAGGGTGATATGGTTGTGATGAAGGGTGAGAAGGGCTCCAAGAACATTTACAGGTTGCTAGGGAGCACGGTTGTAGGTGGAGTCACATCCGTTGAGTCTGAGGTTGATACTGATGCCCTTCTATGGCATATGAGGCTTGGTCACATGGGTGAAAAGGGAATGCAGGAACTTCATAAACGAAAGTTGTTGAAGGGTGTGAAAACTTGTAAACTGGAGTTTTGCAAGTATTGTGTTCTTGGAAAGCAGAACAAGGTGCAATTCAAGACGGGTAAGCATACAACAAAGGGCATTCTTGATTATGTTCATTCAGATGTGTGGGGGCCGGTTAGAACAGAATCTAGAGGAGGACCTTATTACTTCATGACTTTTATTGATGATTTTTCGAAGAAAGTTTGGGTTTACTTCATGAGGCACAAGTCAGAAACTTTTGAGAAGTTTAAAGTGTGGAAAGCTGAAGTGGAAAATCAAACGGGGCAAAAAATTAAGTGTTTGAGAAGTGATAATGGGACAGAGTACACAGATGGCGAGTTCAAGAAGTTCTGTAGAGAGCATGGAATCAAGAGACACTACACAGTACGCAAGACACCACAGCAAAATGGTGTGGGTGAAAGGATGAATAGAACCATTGCGGAAAGGGCTAGGTGTCTACGATTCAATGCAGGGTTGGCGAAGAACTTATGGGCTGATGCGGTGAGTATGGCATGTTTCTTGATTAACAGATCACCTAGAGTCTCTTTGGATAACAGGTTTGCGGAGGAGGTATAGACGGGTAATGAGGTAGACTTCACCGATATCCGGGTGTTTGGATGTCCATCCTATGTGCATATTCCTAGTGAAGAGCGGTCGAAGCTTGACCCAAAGTCAAAACAGTGTGTCTTTCTCGGGTATGAAACAGGTGTGAAAGGATACAAGCTTTGGGATCTCAGGTCAAGCAAGGTGGTGATTAGTAGGGATGTAGTCTTTGATGAAAAGGCTATGTTGAAGTGTACTCAAGATGACAAAGAGAAGGTGCCAGAAAGCAAAGGGAGCAAGAAGCAAGTTATTGAGGTGGAGCTACGTGAGGATGATACTGATGCGGATCTCACTCTTCCGGAGTCAAAGGCAACTACACAAGAAGTGGCTAGTACTTCAGTTGGGAGACCTAAGAGAGTAATCAAGCCACCGGTCAAGTATGGGTTTGAAGACATGGCTTCGTATGTTCTTGTTCTTAGTAGTGGAGACCCAAGTACTTTTAAGGAGGCAATAAATAGTCTGAAAAGGATAAGTGGGTAACTGCTATGGCGGAGGAGATGGAGTCATTGTACAAAAACAATACATGAGATTTGGTGGAGCTTCCTAAAGGGAAGCGTGCTATTGGTTGCAAGTGGGTTTTCAAGCGCAAGGAAGCAGTATCAGAAAAAGAGGGGGAAAAGTTCAAGGCTCTTTTGGTAGCAAAGGGGTATTCGCAGCGAGAGGGGGTGGATTATAATGAGATTTTTTCGCCTGTTGTGAGACACACTTCCATTCGAATTGTGTTGGGTCTTGTAGCGCATTATGACTTGGTGTTGGAGCAGATGGATGTGAAAAATGCGTTTCTACACGGTGAGTTGGATGAGCAAATTTTCATGGAGCAACCACATGGGTTCACGGAGCCCGGGCAGGAGCGTTTGGTTTGTAGATTGAAGAAGTCACTTAATGGGCTGAAGCAGTCTCCGAGGCAGTGGTATACGAGGTTCGACTCCTAGATGGTACGTATTGGCTATAAGTGTTGTTAGTATGATTGTTGCATTTATGTGAGGAGCCTTGATGATGGCTCATGTATTTTTCTGTTACTGTATGTGGATGATATGCTTGTCGCTGGTAGAAGTAAGAACGAGGTCAATCAGTTAAAGGCCTTGTTGAGTACAGAGTTTGACATGAAGGATTTGGGAGAAGCCAAGAAGATTCTTGGGATGGAGATTCACTGAGACAGGAAATCTAGGAGATTGTGGTTGTCTCAAGCCGGCTATGTGGAGAAGGTGTTGGAGAGGTTCAATATGCGGGATGCAAAACCTGTGAAGACACCATTGGCGAGTCATTTTAATTTATCTGCCTCAGATTCCTCGAGTTCGACTGAAGATATTCAGAGTATGTCAAAGGTTCCCTATGCAAGCGTAGTGGGATGACTCATGTATGCTATGGTTTGAACTAGGCCAGATTTGGCGCAAGCCATTAGTGTGGTTAGCAAGTATATGGCGAATCCGGGTAAACAGTATTGGGAAGCAGTTAAGTGGATTCTCGGATATTTGAAGGGCACTATGGATTATGGCATCATGTTTAGAGGAAAGAGTGAGGAGCATTCAGTTGTTGGATATGATGATTCAGATTATGCGGGTGACTTGGATCGGAGGAGGTCGACTACGGGTTATGGGTTTACTCTTGGTGGTGGACCCATATGTTGGAGATCTATGATTCAGTCGATTATTCCATTGTCCACAACGGAAGCTGAGTACATGGCAGCGATTGAAGCTGTAAAGGAAGCCTTATGGCTTCGGGGTTTGGTCAACGAATTGGGCATTCAGCAAGGTGGAGTGAAGTTGCTTTGTGACAGTCAAAACGCGATATTTCTAGCAAAGAATCACATTTATCATCAATGGACGTGATGGATGTGTTTTTACACACCCATTTTACATGTTTACGAACCTATTTTAGGCTCAAAATCCCGGGTTTTATGTTGTTTTAATATTGTTGTTGAGTGTTTATGAGTACAGGGGAAAAGGATGATTAAGTGTTGATTTGTGTCAAGAAAATGGCATGGGAAACCAAGTTGGAGCGGAGCGAGAGCAAGAAATTGTGGAACGAGGCACTGCAGCGGCCGCGCTTACCTAAGAGCGGCCGCGCTCCATTGAAGATTTTGAAGAACAATTCTCGGCCAACCAGCGCGGGCGCGCGCTCGGCCCGGGCAGCGGCCACGCTCAAGTGACGTCGTTTGAAGGCCAATGTTGCTGTCAAGAAGCGCGAGCGCGCTCAACCCAGAGCGGCCGCGCTTGTCCCGTCTTCAGTATCAGATTTTGGCAACTAATTAAGGGCAGTCTTGACTTTTCGCATATTTTTCCCATGTATTTTGCCCTAGAGTATTTATACTTCAGCAGCAGTATTAAAAACAATCTTGGATAGTAGTTTTTGTTCTAGTTTTTGAAGTTTCGTAGAGAATTCTTGTTCATCAATTCCGGATCTCGCAGGTTTTGATGTTCTTTTATTTTATGATTATTATGAGTTTTATTATGTCGTTGAGTAGCTAAGTTCTTTTAGATTTGCGGATTGGTTGTAGCGATTACTGGATCTTTATGCTATTGATTTAATTCTTCCCAATTGATCTCTTTCTAGTTCTTCATAATATTAATCTTTAACAGTTTTGAGGTTTCAACTTCATGTTAAGATGATTTTGGCCTTTTAATTATTTGGGTATTAATTCCGCCATTAATTTGGGGATTGATACAATTGAACACTGTTTTGAAGATTGGACCTAATTGAGGCCATAATAGAAATCAAAAGGGTTTAGATTCAATATTCTAATGTGTTGATTAATTATTTGATTGTTGTGTGGCCGTAACAGAAAACGCAACTTGATAATAATTAAAAGGGTTGCAATCCGGGCACCACACCGTCCCAATCCTTACTTTTGTGAATGAATCCTAGATTTGAGATTAATGTTTTTAGCAATAAAAATAGCATAGGGTGAAAGTAATTGTGAATCCAATCCGTGAATCTCCGTTGTTGATTTGAGTTAATTCGTTACATTTAAATTGCTTTCTTAGTTTTAATTGTTTACTTCTGTTTTAGAATTAGATTATTATTTCAAATCTAAAAATCTGTGGTTACTTTATTCATTGCTTTAACTGCTCTTGTTTACCAACGAGTCTACGTGGTTCGACCCCTGCTTGTGCATATTGCTACACCGGTAGTGAGTACACTTGCTCGGTTTTTATTACTAGAGGAATTTTTCTCCATCAAGTTTTTGGCGCCGTTGCCGGGGACTTGTTGCAAGTAAACAAGTAAGTTAAGTAGTGAATGCAAGGTCGTCGTTCTTTGAAGCCTACATTGGTTCCATTGGACGATACCATCAATAGACTTGAGGAAACATTTGAGGGCGATCCCCTCTTTAATCCTCTCTTTCGATTCGGACATCGAGTGAACCCTCCACCACCGAGGTAGAGGAAGAAAAAGTCGAGATGGCGAGAACCACCGGCTCAAACAATGAATGATTACACGAGACCTAGGGTAGACACTTCTACCTCATGCATAGTCTTTGTCAGAAAGACAAAGAATTTAGAGGTCAAAGGTCAATATTTTGCTATGTTACCTAGTTTTCGGGGGCTACCGGGCGAGGATGCCTTGACTTTCTTGAAAGATTACATTATGACGGTAGCCCGGTTTCTATTAAGAGAGGGAGTGGCTGAAGTTCAGATTAGACTTAAGTGCTTCCCTTACACTTTAAAAGGGGCAGCGAAAACTTGGTTAATGATGCTTCCATCCCAAAGCATCGGCCACATGTTCGAGATGCAAGATATTTTTCTCGGGAGGTATTACCCACATCATCTGCGAGTCTACTTTTAGACGAGAAATTGATGACTTTCACACAAGATGTGGGGAACCTTTCCATGAAGCTTGGGAGAGATTTAATATGATGCTTATTCAATGTCCTCGGCATAATTTTTCTTTACCCTCTCTGAATCAAGCTTTCTATGATGGCTTGAATGATTCCACTCGATCTGTGGTGGACAATGCGGCGGAGGCTCTATAGGAGTCAAGACCCACGAGGAGACTAAGGCCTTATTTGAAATGTTGAGTGCTAATTCTCAACAAAAGAGTTCTAGGGGAAAACAAGGGGTATTGGATTTGGCTCTGCGATAATTTATCCAAGCAAATTCTTTGTTTTAAATAGTAAGTTTGACAAGTTGGTGCTTTCGAGGCACCTCTTCTAGTGCCAATGTGTTAAATGATTTATGTGCTTCTTGTGGTTTAAATTCTCATGCTACTAATATGTGTCCAAGTGGTGTGCGGTTTGGTTGTGATCTGAGCAGGTAAATGCTATGTATGGACATCCCCAAGGCATCCACGAACATGCCCTATGGCAACACTTATAATCCGGGGTGGAGGAATCATCCTAATTTCTCGTGGGGAGGTAATCGGAATCCACAAAATAAACCTCTCCATCCTCCACCTCCACCAGGACCATTTGAAAGAAGGAAGGAGCCTTGGGAGGAAGCGTAGAAGCGGATGAGAGAGCGACAACAGGCGGCAAAGAATCATGAAGGCTGCTATGAAAAAATTGGAGACCCAAATAGGGCAAATGGCTGAAGCTGTTCAAGCAATGCAGGGGCACAAGTCAGGGACCTTCCCGAGTCAAGGTCACCAAGCAAAAGCCATTACCACACTCCGGAATGGTAAACAGGTAGGTAGCGAGGTAATTTCTTCTTCATCTTCTATTCCCCCTCCTGTTGTTGAAATTGTTAATGAGGAAGAAGGTACTAATGAATTGGGGGAAAAATCTAAAGTTGACTCTCCAGCCCCCAATCCATATGTACCATTTGCATCTTAGTTTCTGGAAGATTTATGAGAAATAAAATGGATCAACAAATGTCGGAGTTGATGGACATGTTCTCTAAAGTGAACATCAATCTCCCTTTGTTGAATGTGATAAAAAATATTCCGGCTTATGCCAAGTTTTTCAAAGAAATTAATTCCAAGAAACCAAAGTATGGCAAGGATGAGAAGGCTTTTCTTGGAGAGAATGCTAGTGCAGTGGCACAACACCTCCTCCCACCCAAACAAAAGGACCCCGGAAGTTTTATAATTTCTATCAATATGGGGAACTCGAGTAAGGTGAAGGCGATGTTGGACCTAGGCGCTAGTATTAATTTGTTACCCCATTATATGTATCTTGATATGGGTTTGCCTGAATTGAAACCTACATCCATGGCTCTTCAACTAGCGGATCGATCTATTAAAAGACCGTTGGGGATTGTGGAAGATGTTTTGGTTCAGGTGGACTCATTGATCATACCTGTGGATTTTGTTGTGCTTGAGATGCCTAATAGTGAGTGTAGTCGTCGTGATTCCCCAATTCTACTTGGGCGTCCATTCATGGCGACAACAAACACTATTATTAATGTTGGCAATGGAACTCTTTCCATGACTGTAGCCAACGAAACTATTGAAATTTCTGTGCATGATATTATGAAAAATCCAATGGACAATGGGAATTCTTGTAACTTTGTGGAGAGAGTAGATGATTGTGTGCATGAATATCTGTGGCATGATAGAGCATGTGATGAACTTGAGATGTTGTTGAATGGCAGTGAGAAAACTAGGGATAATGCGGGTTAAAGTAATGGCCATTGAAAATAAGGCCGAGGAACATTATTACGTTAATGGCCCGTCTCACTCCCTAGGCTACTTCAATGAGAAGTATGCGCCATCAGTTGTGGTTCCACCGGTTCTTGAACTAAAACCCCTCCCCTCTAATTTAAAATATGCTTTTTTAGGGGAGGGCGAGACTTTACCTGTGATAGTTGCCTCAGACTTGACCCTAGAACAAGAGGCCAAATTAATTCTTTGTGCTTTGTGAGCCTGGAAATCGGCCATAGGGTGGACTTTGGCGGATATTAAAGGTATTAGCCCCTCAATGTGTATGCATAAAATTAATCTTGTAGAGGGGGCTAAACCTTCGAGGGAGAGACAAAGGAGATTGAATCCTCACATGGAGGAAGCAGTGAGGAAAGAGGTCCTGAAATTATTAGATGCGGGAATTATATTCCCAATTGCAGACAGTGAGTGGGTAAGCCCGGTTCAAGTGGTTCCTAAGAGGTCGGGCATTACTGTTGTGAAAAATGATAAAAATGAGGATGTGCCCACTAGAGAGGTGACCGGATATAGGATGTGTATAGATTTGAGAAAGCTGAATGCCGCCACCAAAAAGGATCACTTTCCTTTGCCTTTCATTGACCAAATCCTAGAGAGGTTGGCGGGTCATGCTTATTACTGCTTTCTTGATGGGTTTTCGGGATATAATCAAATCACAATTGCACCCGAGGACCAATCAAAGACCACTTTCACATGTCCCTTTGGTACTTTTGCTTATAGGAGGATGCCCTTTGGGCTTTGCAATGCACCCGCCACTTTTCAAAGGTGCATGACCTCCATCTTCTCGGATATGATAGAGAAGTGTGTAGAGGTGTTTATGGATGATTTTTACGTGGTTGGAGATAGCTTTGAGGGTGTCTTAATAATTTGACTATGGTCTTGAGGAGATGTTGCGAGACCAATTTGACACTTAGTTGGGAGAAGTGTCACTTTCTTGTTAGGCAGGGGATTGTCTTGGGCCACATAGTGTCTAGTAGGGGGATTGAGGTCGATAAAGCTAAGATAGATGTGATTTCTAAGTTGCCTCCCCCGGTCTCAGTTAAGGGTGTTCGAAGTTTCTTAGGCCATGCGGGTTTTTATCGGCGATTTATTAAAGATTTTTCACAAATTTGTAAGCCGTTAAGTAACTTGCTAGCTAAAGATACCGAGTTCATCTTTGACCAAGACTGTTTAGATGCTTTCACTTTATTAAAAGAAAAACTTACTTGCACTCCCATTCTTTCTAGCCACGATTGGTCTCACCCTTTTGAGATCATGTGTGATGCATCCGATTTTGCTATTGGGGCTGTTTTAGGCCAAAAGATAGATAAATTACCGCATGTAATCCATTATGCAAGTAGAACTCTTAATGATGCACACCTTAATTATACCACTACTGAAAAAGAATTTTTAGCTGTTGTGTTTTCACTTGAGAAGTTCCGTTCATATTTGCTTGGGTCGAAGGTAATAATCTATTACCGATCATGCCGCTTTAAAATATTTGTTGAATAAAAAGGATGCAAAACCTAGGCTGCTTAGGTGGATGCTTTTGTTGCAAGAATTTGATTTGGAAATAAGGGACAAAAAGGGGTCCGAGAATGTAGTGGCGGATCACTTATTAAGGCTTGAGGATTTCTCGTTTCGAATAGCAATGAAGGAGTGATTCCGGTGAATGAAAATTTCCCGGATGAACAACTACTTGCTCTACATGTTCAAGAGCCTTGGTATGCGGATCTTGCTAATTATCTTGCATGTGACATGATTCCTCCTCACTTTACTTATGATCAAAAGAGAAAATTTAAATCGATGTGAGGAACTACATTTGGGATGACCCTTACTTGTGGAAAATTTGTCCGGATAAGATGGTGAGGAGATGTGTTCGAATATGAACAATTGAGTGTCTTGCGCTTTTGTCATGATTTAAAATGTGGTGGGCATTTCGGTGGTCAAAAGGCGCTAGGAAAATCCTTCAAAGTGGCTTATATTGGCCCACCATATTTAAAGATGCGCAAGATTTTTGCAAAAAGTGTGATAAATGCCAAAGAACGGGAGGGGATAGGTAAGCGTGATGAGATGCCCCAAAATTATAATTTAGTTGTTGACATATTTGATGTGTGGGGCATTGATTTCATGGGCCCTTTCCCCTCGTCCCATGGTTTTGTGTATATATTGGTTCTTTGTTGACTATGTATCTAAATGGGTGGAAGCTATTGCCACCAGGACTAATGATGCTAACGTTGTTTCAAAGTTTGTGTGTGAGAATATTTTTTGCAGGTACGGGGTGCCTCGTGCAATCATTAGTGATCAAGGAACTCACTTCACAAACAGCTGCTCAACCAAGTCTGAAGAAATATGGAGTTGTTCACAAGCTAGCCACGGCCCTACCATCCCCAAACATCGGGGCAAGTGGAAGTGAGCAACCGCCAAATCAAGGGGTCCTAGAAAAATAGTTCGGCCAAACAGAAAAGATTGGGCTTTGAAGCTCAATGATGCATTATGGGCATATCGGATCGCTTACAAAACGCCCATTGGGATGAGTCCGTACGTAATTGTGTATGGCAAAGAGTGTCACCTTCCGGTTGAGATGGAACACAAAGCATATTGGGATGTGAAGGAACTCAACATGGATTTGACAAAGGCAAGGTGAGAAACGAATGCTTGATTTGGATGAGATTGAGGAGTTGAGGCAAGACGGACTACCAAAGTGCCAAGCCGTATAAAGAAAGAACCAAGAGATACCATGATCGCACTTAAAGCCGAAATTCTTAATGCTAGGAGTAAGAAGGTCTTATTGTTCAATTCTCGATTGAGACTTTTTCCCGGTAAATTGTGCTCCAAATGGTCAGGCCCTTATGAGTTGGTGAAAGTATTTCCACATGGAGCGGTCGAGCTCAAAGATTTGAAAAACGGAAGTACTTTCAAGGTGAATGGGCACCGAGTCAAGCCCTATTACGAAGGGGTGTCTATCTTGGAGGAAATTGATGTGGTGGTGTTGGTGGATGCACCGGAAATCAACGGATAAATCATTAGCATCATGTCGAGCCAAAGACTTAAAACAAAGGCGCTTGTTGGGAGGCAACCCAACTTTAGGTAACTTTTACTGCTTTCTGTCTTTATATTCAGTTTATCACTACTCGTTAGCTTTGAATTCGCGTTGGAATTGTTTATGCAATGAGGACATCGCAAATTCTTAGTTTGTGGGTGGGGGTTTTCATAAAAAAAAATAAAAAAAAAGACTGTTATTTACCGTTTTCGAGTCGTAGTATAGAACGTGTCGAACTACGGTGACCTGAGCCTATTAATGTGGGTAGTCCGCTCACATTAATGGGGACGTAGGCAGCGAAAGTGCGGTCAAATGTTTGACATATTTTTGTCGAACAAAAGTTTTGTGTCACCCGTTATGGGTCTCTCCGAGTTTGTGGGTTTATAGGGGAGTGTAAATAGTTGTCACCCTCCAAAAATATTTACTTTTGAGTTTTGTCAATAGATATTACGCTTGTATGTGTGTTTGTGGTGATGTGCAGGATAGCACACAACTGGTCAAAACGGAAGCTGTGAACTTCAAGGCAGTAAAAAGGCCCGAAAAACTGATGAAATCACGCTGCTAGGGTGCGCGGGCGCGCTCGAACATAGAGCGGCCGCGCTTGTTTAAAGGAAAAATGACCATCAGCTTCGGCCAGACTGCGCGGGCGCGCTCCAAGGCAGAGCGGCCGCGCTCATTAAAATAAAAAAACCTGTCTTGTCTCGGTCATCCAGCGCGGACGCGCTCCAAGGCAGAGCGGCCGCGCTCCAACGGAAATTACGGGCAAAATTTGAATAAAACCTAATCTGGCAACGCCCCCTTTCAAAATCCACCGCCGCCTCCCTCCCTCTCTCTCTACAAACTTACGTGCCCTAAGCTCTCTCTCTCTAAAAATTCCTCACCCAAACCCAATTATCTCCCCTTCTAACCCCAAAAATCACCATACCCATCATAAATCCTCAAGCCAAGCTCGATTTCAACCTTCAAAAGGCCATTGATTCCGGCGAAGTTGGGCTATTCCGAAAAAATTAAAGAGTGGTGTTCTAGAAGAGTTTTTCGGTTGAATCAAGTGGGGAAGAGCTCGAATTGAAGTGGGTATTTGGTCACAAAGGCAAGGGGTTGATTTTCCGGCCTCCTTCCCAAATTCCGGCGAGAAATTCCGGCATACTCCGGCGAGTTTTCCGGCGAGCTTTAAAGGGGTAAGAATCTTTGAATTTTATTGCATTGTCCTACTCAATTGTGTCGATACAATGTCTACCTCTAATCCTAAGCGTAAAAGAGTTACAAAGAAAACCCCGGTTCCACCACCATTGTTTGATGAAAATAAATTTGTTAGTGTTGATGCTCTGAAATTTTTCAATACTTATGCCGGACGGAGTTTTAATATAGAAAAGGGAATTGACATTACGGATATGGGTCTAGATGATATTGTAGCGGGGTATGGGTGGCAAAACTTATTGGGTGCCCCGGCTGAAGGGGGAAGTCGCGAGTTAGTTCGCGAATTTTATGCAAATGCGGCTGCTAGAAAAGGGATACATAACACTTCTTATGTGCGGGGTATTGAGGTAGGGTATACCCGAGCGAGAATTATAACATATTACAACCTCCCGACACATGTGCAAGCCGATACCTGTTCCTTCTTGCATCTTGAGAAACAAATGATAAACAACCCTAAGGGCAACCTTCATTTGATTGCCGAAACATTTGGTGGTTTTCCCTATGACCCGACAGTGCACAAGGGGGTATTAATTGCTTCAAAACTTCTTCCCCCACGGATGAAGTATCTTCACAGGATTATCTGTGAGAGAGTCCTCCCATCCTTACAGGATTATCTGTGAGAGAGTCCTCCCATCCTCACAGGATTATCTGTGAGAGAGTCCTCCCATCCTCCCGACCTCACGAGGTTGGGTGGCGTCGAGCTGCACTGATGCACGTCATCTTGACGGGGCAAAACATTGATACCGGGTCAATCATTGCCCACGAGATCAACAGGACATATCAACAAATGGGGAAAAATAGCTACAATTACCCCTTAATGATCACGGGTTTGATGGGGCTCTCGGGTGTTAATTTCACAAATATCCCTAGGGACATAGGCTTGGAGCCTACAATTACCGAGAGAAAGATTAGGGACAAGAGCCACCCCAAGGGGGTAAATGTGGTTGAGCCGGAGCAGGAGGAAGAACAGGAGGAGGAAGAAGAGGAAGAACAAGAGGATGATATAGTCGAAGACTGGAGAGAAAACCCACTCGAGGGTTTGTACTATCTCGTCGCATCACCCTGGAGGCGATGGAGCCGAGGTTTGATCGTAGATTCACCACCCCGGGAGCAGAGTCAGCCGCGACCGATGATAGGGTGAGAGTGATTGATGATAGAGTGAGGCGTAGATTTGAGACGGCCCAAGCATGGCGGGCCCAGCGGGATAGTAGGTGGGACCAACTCTTCGATCGGTTGCCCCCTGCTGGTTACACATGGCCACAGCTTCCGCCACGCTTCCCGCCGCAAAGCACTGGCCAGCAAAGAAGAAAGAACAATTTCCCAGTGGCTCATCCTGACAAGGAGAGCAAGCAGCAGCCAGCGGTTAGCCTCCCCGGAGGCTCTTCTAGCCAATGGGGTTATCCGCCACAGTGATGGGTTGAGGTATCCCTACCCTGAGTTTATAGTTAATTGCATTGGGGACAATGCTATCTTTTAGTTTGTGGGTGGGGGTATCTCGTGTTTTATTACGCTTTATCACCATGTTAGTTTAGGTTGTTATTTGTTTTTTTTAGTAAAAATTTAAAAATTTTTGTTCTCTTTATTTTGGGATATGTTGGCCTGCGTCTGTGATGATTGAGTGTTATGTGTTAGTCATTATGCTATCTTGGATTTGAGAACTAGGGTTACATTGAAAAAATAAACCACGATTGCACCACCTCTCACTTCCATTTATCATTGATCATTGTTGTCGCTCTAGGTGCCCTTTATGGGATCACATGTGCATTCTCGGGGTCCCTAGAACATGGTTTGCATGATTGCCAATAACACGTCAATAGGCTAGTTTGATACATATGGCTTATTCTTTCAACCCTTTTGTGTGCCTTCAGCTTTCTACCCCAGTAAATAAAAGTTTCCGCTAGAACCCTTGTTGAGCTTTAATAGAAAAGAATGGAAACTTAGACCGCCATTCGCCATCATTTGTTACCTTTTTCCTACCCGTTTCACATAGTTTTAGGATGTCTTACCTTCCGGGAAGTGAACTAGGGAATGAATGGGAATTTGGGGTGAATTTGGGGTGAGTGGAATTAAATGCACAATTTGGGGTCAAAATGCAAAATGGGGTGTGAAATACAATGAAGAGGGGCATAAAAAAAAAAAAAGAAAAAAAATATATAAAAAAAAAAATATATATATATATAAAAAAAAAAAAAAAAAAAGAAAGAGTATGTGTTTGTATATATGTTCTTTCAATTGAAAAAAAAAATGAAAAAAATTCTTGCCCCTCCATTGTGTCAAAAGTTGGAAATTAGAAAAGGCCCCAGAAATAAGGGAATGTGCTCAACCCGATGTTGTGTATGTATGCAAAAGCTTTAGTTTGTGGGTTGGCACATTGGGAAGAAAAAGGGTGAGCGGAGTGAATTATCATAGTGAGGATGTATACATAAAAAGAAGACTTCTTAGTTTCGCTTTCCGATTCGTATGTCCTTACCTTCGTTTGTAACCGTGAACCGAGCCATGCGATCCTTCGCACCATAACGCTTAGAGCCATATCTTCATTTCGTTATCAAGTAGCCGGGTTGACAATTGTGTAAACATGCATATGAGTGTCCCTTTGTGTTTGTGTTTGATACACATTATGTTAGAGCATCATTTAGTGAATCCATAAATAATCTTAGAGTGTGACAATGATCTACCAGACTTCACTTCATTATTCATGCCGCGGTGGAAAATTGTGGGGTTTTGCTTTAATGTAACGTTAGTTGATAATTCATGATAGCATGCATGTGATTATTTTGTGTAAGGATCTGAGACTGTCTGGCCGACAAGATTCCCGTTTTGAAGAGAACATCCCAAAAATATTGTTTTTTTGTTTTCGTAGTGTAGTTTTATTTTTGTTCGATAGCTTAGTTTTGTTCTGTTTTACTCGGGACGAGCAAAGGATAGTTTGTGGGTGTTTGATGGATGTGTTTTTACACACCCATTTTACATGTTTACGAACCTATTTTAGGCTCAAAATCCCGGGTTTTATGTTGTTTTAATATTGTTGTTGAGTGTTTATGAGTACAGGGGAAAAGGATGATTAAGTGTTGATTTGTGTCAAGAAAATGGCATGGGAAACCAAGTTGGAGCGGAGCAGAGCAAGAAATTGTGGAACAGGCACCAGAGCGGCCGCGCTCTACCTAAGAGCGGCCGCGCTCCATTGAAGATTTTGAAGAACAATTCTCGGCCAACCAGCGCGGGCGCGCTCAACCTGCAGCGGCCGCGCTCAAGTGACGTCGTTTGAAGGCCAATGTTCTTTGTCAAGAAGCGCGAGCGCGCTCAACCTGCAGCGGCCGCGCTTGTCCCGTCTTCGCATCAGATTTCTGCAACTAATTAAGGGCAGCCTTGACTTTTCGCATATTTTTCCCATGTATTTTGCCCTAGAGTATTTATACTTCAGCAGCAGTATTAAAAACAATCTTGGATAGTAGTTTTTGTTCTAGTTTTTGAAGTTTCGTAGAGAATTCTTGTTCATCAATTCCGGATCTCGCAGGTTTTGATGTTCTTTTATTTTATGATTATTATGAGTTTTATTATGTCGTTGAGTAGCTAAGTTCTTTTAGATTTGCGGATTGGTTGTAGCGATTACTGGATCTTTATGCTATTGATTTAATTCTTCCCAATTGATCTCTTTCTAGTTCTTCATAATATTAATCTTTAACAGTTTTGAGGTTTCAACTTCATGTTAAGATGATTTTGGCCTTTTAATTATTTGGGTATTAATTCCGCCATTAATTTGGGGATTGATACAATTGAACACTGTTTTGAAGATTGGACCTAATTGAGGCCATAATAGAAATCAAAAGGGTTTAGATTCAATATTCTAATGTGTTGATTAATTATTTGATTGTTGTGTGGCCGTAACAGAAAACGCAGCTTGATAATAATTAAAAGGGTTGCAATCCGGGCACCACACCGTCCCAATCCTTACTTTTGTGAATGAATCCTAGATTTGAGATTAATGTTTTTAGCAATAAAAATAGCATAGGGTGAAAGTAATTGTGAATCCAATCCGTGAATCTCCGTTGGTTATTTGAGTTAATTCGTTACATTTAAATTGCTTTCTTAGTTTTAATTGTTTACTTCTGTTTTAGAATTAGATTATTATTTCAAATCCAAAATCTGTGGTTACTTTATTCATTGCTTTAACTGCTCTTGTTTACCAACGAGTCTCTGTGGTTCGACCCCTGCTCGTGCATATTGCTACACCGGTAGTGAGTACACTTGCTCGGTTTTTATTACTAGAGGAATTTTTCTCCATCAGGACGAAACACATTGATGTTCGGTTTCACAAAATTTGGGAGTTGATTGATATGTGTGAGGTTGTGCTAGAGAAGGTTCACACTACGGAAAACGCTGCTGATATGTTGACGAAGCCGGTTACCACTGACAAGTTCAAGCACTGTTTGGACTTGTTGCACATTTCTAGCTGTTAGAGATGGGGAGGTTCGATGTCTACATAGGGTAGTTCGGGTATTGGTTCCTTGTATCTTCTGTTGGGTTGGGTGAATGCTCGCCAAGGTGGAGATTGTTGGATGTGATGGCTCGATGTCCTGGCAAAGGGTCCGGCAAGACATGCGGTTTTTGCGGTTTGGTCTTCTATGCGGTCAGCCGTGTTGTGAGGTTGAACGCATGTCCAAGCGGCTCCACACGCGGTGTGGAATTCTATGGAGTCTGCCATAGATGATGCGGTCGACCGCATGGTAGGGGGCTGGGCCTGACAGACGTGTAGACTGGTAACCGGCCTCAAAAGGGGTGCGGGGAGGCGGAGCCCCTCGCGGTATGGATTACAGGCTTTTCTATATTCGTTTATCTTAGTTGTTGGGCTAGGGTTTGTTCTATATATATATATGATTGTAACCTATGTAAACGTATAGATTATTGCAGAGAGTAATAGGAAAGCGGCCGAAATTCATAACCCCAATTACATCTCTTTCTCTTTCGATTTCCCAATTGTGTTCTTGGTTATTGTTCATTAGCTTCCGCTGCGATTGCACAACATGATGTAACTTGTTTTATTCACTTGTTGCTCATCTCCCTTCCCCCTTTTGTCTTAGGTTCCAAGAGGACCTCCATGGAGTTCATCTCCATGGATGATTCTCGACAAGGATCCACATTTTACATTATGTATTTCCCTTGTCCCTTTACATTAACTAGTATTTACTTGTTATTTGCTCTAGTTCACTTGACCTAGAAGATGGTCATCTTGGAGTTCATCTCCATGGATGACCACTTCAAATGGTCCATATTTTCTAATTTCATGCCTCATTACATTTCTAGTCTTTACTTGCATTTCTCGACCTAAATATGGTCATCTTGGAGTCAATCTCCATAGATGATCATTTCAAGTGGTCTACATCATTTACTTCGTTGTAAAATCCCCCTCCCATGTCTAAGATGCTCACCTTGGAACACATTCCTTGGATGAAAATCATCTAGACTTACAAAATAGGTCACACAAGATGTAAGAGATACACTTGAGTATAGATCTCAAGGATGGTCATCTTATGACCACCTTAGAGATCTTCCTCTAAAAGTTGATACATCTTGACCTATTTCTTGTTTTGTCAAATTTACTTTCATGTCAATTTCCCCTTTCCCCTTAGCAAATGAAATGCTTACAAAGTCCTAACGTACTCCCGGGATGACTTGATTAAGTGGATTCATCACTTTTGACCACTAATCAAAGTCTAGGGAAAGAGAGGACAAGCATGGATGCCAAAATCCAAATCCCCATTTACTTTCTGTTTTTTTTTCCAGTTAAGTCCTGTAAATCCAGTTAACTTTCTGGAAATTACAGTGACTAATTAAGAAACTGTAAAAATAGTGAGACTGCAGCCTTATCCGCGCGGATAAGATTGCACTGCAATCTTGTCCACGCGGATGACTCCGTCATCTGTAAACAGTCGCCCATTTTTTCTGTTATTTTCAGTTTAATCACTGTTTTCAAACTGTTTTTCAGTTCAGTCATTATAATTTCAGTTATTTTCAGAAAATTCTCTTTAAATACACACACACACAAAAAAAAGGTTTCAAGTGAGGAAGACTCGTCGTACGAGGCATTCCGGGTGAACACTAACGTTCTTCCCGGAGTGTAACGTGACCTCCGAACCCATTTTCTCTAATCTAGGGTATTTTTCAAAGTTTTGACCCTTAAACAAAAAACGGCGTGGCGACTCCAAAAATGATTTTCCTTTAAGTCCGATAAAGAGTTTTCAAAACTTTCAAAAACAAACAAAAGGTCTTGTAGGGCGACTCAAAAAGAAATTTTTATTTCAAGAAAATCGGCGCGGTCGGATACACATCATCACAGTGGCAACTCCGCTAGGGACAAATAAGTTTTTTTTTTTTAAATGATACTCGGTATATAGGTGGAAACCATTAAATTTTCTTTTAAACGCCTCCTTGTGGAGTCGGGGATAAATTATGGTAGAACAATGCCACGTACCATGTGTCATTTCAAAAAAAAAAACTCGTTTTTTCAAATATTAAATAAAACTTGTTTAAAAAAAAAAACTTTTGTGGGTTAAGCTTCCGTCCCAACACTTGAAACCTTTTTTCGTGTGTGTGTGTGTGTGTTTTCCCACGATACGTGGATTTCGGTTTGACCGTCCCGAAAAAGTCAAATTTTGACTGTCGGATCCATTTCCTTAACTGTTTAAATTTTAAGTGTTTATGTACTTATGTGCTTACATGTTTTCAAAAAAAATATTTTCAAAAATGTTTTCAAAAAAATATATATAAATAAATAATTTGTTTTTTAAAAAAAAAATCTTTTTTGCATTCATCATGCTTTTAAGACACATTTGAAAATCTCTATTTTTACTCATAAAAGAAGATAGACTGCCGCACACTACGCGCACGTTGAACTTACACTGCACACTACGTCCTTAATCCGGGAAATCTCAGTAGCAGCCTGGGAGGCCTTACTACGACTCTCGGTGCGAGCATGGGATGACCCAAATAGCCATTGGTTTACCCTCGTGTCGACCCTGCACTTATTCGTGACACACTTTTTCCGAGACTCGGTTGGTTTTTGGTCCGGTCCGTGTCAGACTGTGTCAGTGCATGCCTCGTGCAGGTCAAACCCTAGTCAACGTGCCAAGTCAGGATCCCCCGTGGACCTAACTCAGTCGAAGTCATGCCGGTTTTCCGTTATGAACTTTGACTCGATCTTGACTGGGGCTCGGACTTTTACTTTGACCCGCACGGCTTATGCACCGGCTCCCAGTATGACACCGAGTCATCAGGTATTAACGCCTAGTCCATGTTTAATTATTGCTTCACCAACGACGAGTCAAGATCCTTGTGGACTATTATCAGTCAAGATCATACCGGCCTTTTAGTCAGGCACCTTGACCCGATCTTGATCCTCGACGCTGGCTTCGCCAGTAATTTACATCGAGTGCGCGTTAAGGCTTCATGATCCGCCTGACCTTAGGTTCGTTTTCCTTTTCGGTCGGTGGAACCCACTTGCCCTACGGAACCCTTGTTTGAGGTTACAGGTTATGGGTCTGCAGGCGTAGTGAACTAGTGATGGGTCCTACTGATCCAGGACTCAGAGTAGTAAAAGAAAAAAAAAGAGCAATTTTTTCCAATCACTTAGGGTTTAAGAAAACACGTTTTAAGTAAACTCAAACAAATAATGGCATGTTGCATGAGCCCTAAGCCCAAACACCAACCTGTTTCACTTTCCCGAGTCTGTCGAAAGGGGCTCGCCGGCAAACTCTAGCCACGTGATAGCATGGAAGTCCGTCGGAGTCATAGTGGCTTCCCCGAAGCGCAAATGCACAGTGTGGGTAGTATCCCACCACCTTTCCCTGATCGCCTGAAGGACTTGGGGAGTCCGTCTCATCCCTTGAAGGTTATCAACAAAAGTCAGAAGCCCCGTTTGGGCCATCCTATCTCGAACCCCATCAAGGTCCTTGATCTTGTCCCACAAAGCTCTAGCCAGTTTTGGGCTCCCACGACAATTTTTCGTTGGTCTGAACGACTGCAAAACAAAGAAAGAGCAAAAAGGACAATGTTAGAAATCATTCCATGTCAGAAATTCAAAGGAATAGAAGAAAATTCTCATTGAGGCATTTCATCGAACACTTGGCATGCACACAAGAAAAGCTTGCCCAAAGATGCAATTGATGACCCGAATCAATCCATCCTTCAATCTATGATATGTAGGAGACTCATACGCACTCAACGCAACAACAATCATTCAACAAATTCAACAAAAATGGAGCATGCAAGATAGAACCAAGTTCTAGACAAAAGCAAAGAAAAATGGCCATTGATGAAATTGGGATTCAAGAAGCATGAATTCGAATATAAGAAACAAGAATTGAAGAGAGAAGATCTTACCAAACCCTCCCGAACAGTGGTGGAGATATGCGCGTCTCTATCGAAGGTGAGGTCGTCACGAGGATAATCTTTCCCAAGCAAGTAACTCCCCAAAATCGGATTCTTTCTCTCTTGAGCCATTGATTGTGGAGAGATGAAGGATTGAGAGTTGTTTGGAGGGAGGAATCAATAAGCAATTCACGAAAATTTGCAGAGAAAATTGCCTTGGCTTGAGCTAGGGGGAGAATTTGAAAAGAGATGTTTCAAATTAAAACAGCAGCTGCTGTTATATATTGCCTCGACAGTGGATATCCCGCACGGTATATCTTATCTCGCGCGAGATATGCCTTCTGGAAATTGACAAAATTGTCCGCGACAATAAGCATCTATGCAATGTCAAAATTCAAAATTTTGACACATTTACCCTTGGAAATGATACACTAGCAAGGAAACGTGGAAAAATTGGCACCCCAAGTCACGAAACGAGCCAAACATGACATACGCACGATCGCCCGGTATGGCACCAGTCGCCCGAAAACCAATTGATCCAAAAATCAACTCAGTCCACATGATTCAGAGCCCAGAAAGGTGAATCATCAAAAGAAAAGCTCGGTCCAACGCCCAGACAGGTGGATCGTCAAAAGAAAAGCCCGGTCCAACGCCCAGACAGGTAGATCGTCATCACAAAAGCCCGGTCCAATGCCCAGAGAGGTGGATCGTCAAATCAAAAGCCCGGTCCAACGCCCAGACAGGTGGATCGTCATCACAAAAGCCCGATCCAACGCCTAGACAAGTGGATCATCAAATCAAAAGCCCGATTCAACTTCCAAACAGGTGAATCGTCATCCTCAACAACCAAAAGCCCGATTCGGAACCCAGGCAGGCGAATCGTCACAAAACCGACAGGACTCAAAGGACCGGACAGGTGAGCCTTTGTTTTCTAACACATTTCCTCGCAGGTTCGGAGCCCAGACAGGCGAATCTTCAGACAGGCAGGTATATTCATAATTGGGTTTTGATTTGATTCCTCAGTACGAATTTACCTTTTCAAAACAAAATCTCCTCGATTTTCAAAATACCTAAAGCAGCCTTTTCGTGTTTTGGAGTCGAACTACATTATGGTCTGATTCTCCGATAGAGATACGTAGGAAGCCGTGCGGCCCGACCATCCCGATGTTCAGAATGGTGTCTTTTCTATCGTCGACATGACTTCTTTCATAAGACTTGTCGACGAGGAGCTCTGTAGACACCCCATTCTGAACACATCGGATCACATTTATAACACTCTAAGTCTCGCTTTGAGTGAAGAAGTAGAAATCCACCATTTCGTCATGTTTCGTTATGTTTTGACTAACCACCGTTAGTTTGGGACTAAACTGCATACGAGATAACGGGGAAAGGACGTAATCGTTTGGCACCACAATATCCCGCGCGGAATGGCGTGTCTCGCGCGAGATATTGTCATTCGCAAAGCATGCGGATGATGCTTCCTCGTCGATTTCAACCTCTTTTCGGGATAAAACTTTATCCATCCGGCCAACCAATGATTTTGGAGTCTGGAACCTTCCTAGGAGTGTTTTATCTCTCCACCTCTACCTCCCCAACACCTATAAATACTTGGTGACTTCCAAGGTTCAAAGGATCCACGATCACACACATTTTACTGGTTTCTCTCCCTGAAGGATTCCTGTGAAATCACCCCTAAAATCACCTCAAAGTTTGTTTGTCAACCTTGTTGATAAACAAACATCAAGATCCAAGTCAAGGACTGAGGCGAAGTTCTGTCCGTGTCAAGATTCGATTCTAAACTTGAGTCGAAACTCTGCCCGAATCACCTCATGCAAGGTAACCCCAAATCCCTTTCTAATTGATTATTAGAGTGGTATAAATCCATAGAATCTAGGATCGGCCTAGGGCCTCCCTAAATCATGGGGATGGTCTCGAAGCAATCGATCCTACATTCCATTTAACCCCGTTAAATGGATCTTTATTTATTTTTATTTGAAATCCTTTTCTTTTTCGAAAACCTCTCTTTTCTTTAGCAAGACCGACCTCCGGATTGGGTGGAATAGGTGCTCCTTGACCTTCCCATTTCATAACCTAAGCCCCGAACCCAAATCTCTTTCAAAAATGGTTTTTCTATGTTTTCCAAACGAATAATATAGGTGGCGAATCAAAAAATCCTTCACAACGGTACATGTCGCTGACAAAGAAAACCATAAGAACCCTCGAGCCAGACGCTCTGCGGTCATCCTCGGAGACCCCTCCAAATAAGCAACAATACCCCTCCTCAGATGAGCCTCCATCGGCCCGTACCGAATACCCAAGCCCCTGGCATCGGTAATATCAAAACCCAGCAGCTCCGACAACTGCTCCGGGGTGAAGTCATCCACCACACAAGTGTGTTGCCCCAGAATTGCAACCCCGTAATCGCCGCAAAGTCAGTGGGAGTCACAGTCGCCTCCCCCACTTGAAGTGAAACGTGTGCGTCGTGTCCCACCAGTACTCGCTCAGGGCAACGTGCAAGACCCTCACCCTCTGCGTCGAAGCCACCGCGGCTACTGCGCTGATGAATCCAGCCAAACCGGAGTCAACCACAAACTGCTGTGGACTCCTCTCTCTGTCCTGAGCCTCATCTGGGAGTATCTCCCACATCGCTCTAATAGCCTCAAAGGCTCCCCTGCTCTTCAAGTTGCGAACGTCAACCGGCCCTCGCCCCTGCAGGTGAACACGGCAAAAATACGTTAATACAGAGACAACATCTACAGAGTGCAAAACGCATGTCGAAATGATGAAACACGGATATAGTTCTCACTTTCCTAAAATATGTCCATCCCAGTTGGAATATTAACGGTCCAAAATCCCTAAAAGGTCCAAACACTTCGAAAACTCCGTCGAAATCGGAACTTTCAAAACACGTCGAACTCGGAACTTTCAAAACACTTCGAAAACTCTGTCGAACTCGGAACTTTCAAAACACTTCGAAAAATCCATCGAACTCGAAACTTTCAAAACACTTCAAAAAATCCGTCGAACTCGGAACTTTCAAAACATTTCGAAAAATTCGTCGAACTCGGAACTTTCAAAACATTTTGAAAAATCCGTCGAACTCGGAACTTTCCAAACATTTCGAAAAATCCGTCGAACTCGGAATTTTCAAAACATCCCGAAAAATTCGTCGAAGTCGGAACTTTCAGACATTTCTAACGTTTCGTCTCCAGACGTTAAATTTCAAACCGTCTTCGGACGTTAAATCACAATTCGTCTCCAGACGTTAAATTTATAGTTAGTTTTCACTAACGTTTCGTCTTCAGACGTTAAATTTCAAACCGTCTTCGGACGTTAAATCACAATTCCGTCTCCAGACGTTAAATTTTCAGTTAGTTTTCACTAACGTTTCGTCTCCAGACGTTAAATTTCCCGTTAGTTCTCACTAACGTTTCGTCTCCAGACGTTAAATTTCCCGTTAGTTCTCACTAACATTTCGTCTACAGACGTTAAATTTCCCGTTAGTCCTCACTAACATTCTGTCCTCAGACGTTAAAACACAATCCCTCTTCGGCCGCCATAGTAAGCCCGAGTATCTTTTCACTAACAGCAAGTGAACGTTCACTTCTCCGGCAATCATCGTAAGCCCAACCATCTCATTTCCACGGCAATTGCTATAAGCCCGTACAATGAATCTTCTCCCCGACAGTCATCGTAAGCTCGACCATCTCATTTCAGCGGCCATCAAGGTAAGCCCGCACAACCATAGTAAGCCCGAGCATCTTTTCACTCCAGTAAGTGAACGTTCACTTCTCCGGTCGTCAATCGTAAGCCCGACCATCTCATTTCAGCAGCCATCGAGGTAAGCCCGCACAACAATCCCTCTTCGGCCGCCATAGTAAGCCTGAATATCTTTTCACTCCAGCCAGTGCACATTCACTTCTCCGGCAGTCATCATAAGCCTGACCATCCCATTTCAGCGGCAATCACTATAAGCCCGAACATTCCTCCCCAGCAGGATCCTAAGACCATCCTTCTAAAAAGAAACGTCAATCAATTCCCTCAGTTCCTAACTGTCTTTGTTAGAACTCTGGACTCTTTTCCCCAGCAATGTGTCAGTCTCTCCCGAGATCACATTCCGTTCCTAACCCCGTCGTTAGAACGTCAATCCTTCCGTGTTGTTATAACATCCATTTGACGCAACCATTCCCGTCATTTCCACCATATCCCCAGTAGATAAAACTTGACAGTCATCATAAGTCCAGAACCCAAGGCACGAACACCTTATAAAAATCAATCTCAAGGCACGAACACCTTCATCTCAGGACAAACACGTCCTCGTAGTCTCGGTCTGAGGTGCCACACGCCCTTAAATATTTCATCAACTTCGGTCGGAGGTGCCACACGCCCTCAAATATTTCATCAACTTCGGTCTGAGGCACCACACGCCCTCAAATATTTCATCAACTTCGTTCTGAGGCACCACACACCCTCAAATATTTCATCAAGATCGGTCTGAGGCACCACACGCCCTCAAATATTTCATCAATTTCGGTCTGAGGTGCCACACGCCCTCGAAAGTTTCAAGTAGTCTCGGTCTGAAGTGCCACATGCCCTCGAAAGTTTCAAGTAATCTCAGTCTGAGGCGCCACACGCCCTCAAAAGTTTCAAGTAATCTCGGTCTGAGGCGCCACACGCCCTCAAAAGTTTCCAGTAATCTCGGTCTGAGGCGCCACTCGCCCTCGAAAGTTTCAAGTAATCTCGGTCTGAGGCACCACACATCCTCGAAAGTTTCCAGTAATCTCGGTCTGAGGCACCACACGCCCTCGAAAGTTCTAGTAATCTCGGTCTGAGGCGCCACACGCCCTCAAAAGTTTCAAGTAATCTCTGGCCCCGAGGCACCACACACCCTCGAATGTTTCAGTAATCTCGGTCTGAGGCACCACACACCCTCGAATGTTTCAGGAATCTTGGTCAGAGGCGCCACACACGCCCTCGTAAGTTTCAGTAACTTCGGTCTGAGGCACCACACGCCCTCGAATGTTTCAGGAATCTCAGTCTAAGGCGCCACACGCCCTCGTAAGTTTCAGTAACTTCGGTCTGAGGCGCCACACGCCCTCGAATGTTTCTGGGCATCTCGCCCGAGGCGCCACACGCCTCGTAAGTTTCTGGCAATCTCTGGCCCGAGGCGCCACATGCCCTCATAAGTTTCAATAATCTCGGTCTGAGGCGCCACATGCCCTCGAAGGTTTCAGTAATCTCAGGTTCAGATGTCTCACAATAGTCTCCACTCAGGTTCAGACGCCTCACAATAGTCTCCACTCAGGTTCAGACGCCTCACAACAGTCTCGCTTAGGTCAAGGTCCCCACGCGCAGGCCCTTGCACCTACGAACTACGATCGGCTTGATTCCCGCTTGGGATACGTAGGAATCCTTTCGCTAAGGGTCCAGTTAGCTGACCGCCCATGTCTTTCAAAGTAAGGCATCCCCCGATTTGGATCCTTATGTTTTTCAACGACCCCACTTCCTTCGAAAGTGACGTCGCTGAGGGGCTAACTGTAAGTACCCAAATCTGGATCGTCAAAATCCGTTAGAAGTTAACCGGAATCCGTTAACTGGCCCGCTCCAGGTTAACCGGAACCCATTACACTCCCCGTTCTCAAGCCAACAAGACGTCCCGGGACTGCCCCGTGCATCCCAACGTCAAAGCGTACTCAACACACGTCGTCGTACCTAAAAGTATAGCTTTTTCTTAATAACGCAATTTTCGGCACTTTTTGGGGGCGTTTCGGACATTTTCCGGACAGTTATTTAAAAAATGGACAAAACCGAGAATAATGGAACGAAAAACCATGCCCTGGTGAGTCACAGGGGCACGTGGCACGCATGCCACAACCCTCTGGTCAACATCAATCAGATTTCAGAGTGAAAAGACCAAAATACCCCTGGGATGATGTCAAAGTCCGTCCGGACTCTTTTTCTGTGCAAAATGTAGCCGCAAAGAAGTCCCTCCAATTTCAAAAATACCACAAAACCCCCTGTAATTCAGGTTAAGTCCGTCCGGACTCTTTTGCAATTTTACCCTATAAATACAGAGGGCTGTCAACATTTCGAAAAAAAAGAAAACATTATCCATTTTAGCCAATAGCCACGACATAAGCAGTTTCAACCCTCTCCCGAGCCCCATTTTGCCTCGATTCACGTGAAAACTTCGTATTTCAACCAAATACAAGTCGAACCACCTCGAAACACCGTTCCAAACACTAAATTGTATCCCGTATATGCCTCCCAAGCCAAAAGAGTCAACCCCTAGCCATAGGTAACACTCTCTCTCCCTAAACACTCATTCCATCTCGGTTTACGTGCTAGTCGCTACAACCGTTTCGATCGAACGTTGTTGAAATGTAGACGTCATCGTCAACGGGGTCCGATACATTTTAGTCCTTGATCCTCTTCTCTTCCCGTAAGAGAAGTAATCTCGGGTTAAAACAGCGTTCCGACCCGTTCCTTTACTTTTCATGTCATTTACAATTCCGGATCGTTTGATCCGTTGGACGTCATTTACTTTACGCAACTTTATAGTCCGAACCGTTTGGTTCGTGATAGTCATTTAACGGTTCGGATCGTTTGATCCGTTGAATGCTATTTACTTAACGCACTTTTAAAATCCGGGTTGTTTGATTCCGTCGATACCGCACTTTAAATACTGTCATTTACAAGTCCGAGCCGTTTGGCTCGTGATAGTATTTACTTATCAAAGTCTGAGTCGCAAAACGATTCATTGATCGCAAATCTCATTTAATGCTTTTTTTCCCGTAAAATCGCTAACAATGTAATGCCCGGTTCAAAACCGGAGTTCGACATTTGAACTCTCTTTCAAAAATGCGCGAAATGACGTTTGGCATCCAAACGATCATCTTCAAACTCAAATCCTGACATTTGACATTCAAATCTCATTTAATGCTTTTTTCCCTTAAAATCGCTAACAATGTAATGCCCGGTTCAAAAACGGAGTTCGACATTCGAACTCTCTTTCAAAAATGCGCGAAATGACGTTTGGCATCCAAACGCTCATCTTCAAACTCAAAATCCGACGTTTGACATTCAAACGCTCTTTTCTTAAAAGTTAACATTTGACACTTAAGTTAAAAGTTCAAAATCATCACTCGTATCACTTTTCCTAAAAAACTCCAAAACCGACGTTTGTCATTCAAACGCTCACTTTTTCCAAAAAGGGATCACAAAATCAACGTTTGACATTCAAACCAAGATTAAGCTTGTCATTCAAGCCCCCATTTTCAAAATGCAAACACACACACACACGCACACATTTTCGAGAAAGGTAGAAAGACTCGTCATACGAGGTGTTTCGGGTGATCTCAAAATACTCTTCCCGAAACGTAACGTGACCTCCAAACCTAACAATCTCTGGCTCCTTTTTGCTACCAATAAAAATGACACCCCCTTTTCAAAGCCTTTTCCAAAGTTTTTGCTACCAATAAAAACGACACCATTTTCACTAAAGCCGTTTTTCAACGTTTGGGCTCAAAATACAAAACCACGTGGCGACTCCTCTCCTTCCCGTAAGCGAGGTCTCAAACACCAACAATCCCGCGAAAGACAACCGCGCTTTGCCCCGCCGCGAATCCTGGGTAATTTCAGGCTGATGTACTGTAGGTGGCCCATGAAGCTTTTCACTTCTGTTTGGGTTTGCAGTGGTCTCATCTCGATTATGGCCTTGATCTTTTGGGGATCAACTTCGATGCCTTGTTCTGTGACCATGTATCCTAACTTTGCCTCGGATTACTCCAAATGTGCATTTGGCAAGGTTCAACCTCATTGAATGCTTTCGAAGGCGATCGAAGAACTTTCTCAGGTCGATGAGGTGTTGCCCATCTGATCCCTTTGAGTGGATGATCATGTCGTCAATGTATACTTCGATCTCTTTGTGGATCGTGTTGTGGAAGAGTACGGTCTCTACCCGTTGGTAGGTAGCCCCAGCGTTCTTTAGTCCGAACGGCATTACTATGTAGCAGTAGGTTCCCCAGGAGGTTGTGAAGGCAGTTTTCTCTTGGTCTTCTTCGGCCATCTTGATCTGATTGTAGCCGATAAAATCGTCCACGAAGGACTTAACCTCGAAATTGGTCATAGTGTCGACCAACATGTCTATGTTTTGGCAGTGGAAAGTCGTCCTTGGGACTTGCTTTGTTGAGATCTTGGAAATCCACGTAACAGCTTACTTTCCCATTGGCCTTGGTGACCGTGACTATGTTGGAGAGCCAAGTCGGGTATTTGATCACCCTTATGAAGCCGATGCGGAGCATCTTTTCGATCTCTTCCTTGACTTGTAAGGACCATTCTGGCTTGATCCGATGCAGTTTCTGCTTGATGGGCTTGGCCTCGAGATTCAGGGGAATCCGATGTTCCACTATGGCTGGATCTAGGCCGAGTATGTCTTGGTAGGACCAAGCAAACATATCCACAAATTCTTTGAGCAGTGCAGTCAATGCTTCTTGCCCGATGCCGGTGAAGAAACTTCCGATTTGCGTCGCTTTAGGCTCTTTAGCAGTCCCCAAATTCACTTTGGTTAAAACCTCCTTGGCAGTTTGGGCCCGGTTTTCCTCTCGTTTGACAACATGCTTAAAGATTTCTTTAATATATTGTTCGTTTAATGTGTTTGCGTCTTTATCAAGTGAATCGTTATTAACTGTTTTTGATTTAGTTAATTTATCATTTGTTAAAGATGCAATGAGGGGATACTCAGAAAGGTCGAATCTTTCATTTAAAGCGTAGGGGAATACATTGTTGGTTATGAACTCATAATAGTCTGGCGTAAGGCTATCGGATGACTTGAGAGACTCGAATTCAAAGACAACAGACTCGAGACTAGACTCTTGGACGCGAGGGGTTAGACCAAGCTTTTCGATCATTTCCTCCTTGCTGGATGTAGGTCCGGAGAAGGTGGCCCAGTTTTTTAATGGCATTATTGATGGGCTTGAAAGGATGCGAGGGTCGAAAGGCTTCGCGCTGTTGTCCCTGGTCATGGCTACCATAGAGTTATCAAAAATAAAATCGATTAAGTCTGGTACTTCGATTTTTTTGTTGAAAAATTGCTGTAGCGAAGGCTCGTTCCAGGCATCCCCTTTGGAGTCTTCTTTTCTTGCTTTAGGCATTGTTAGCTCGAATACTGACTCATCCCGCTTGTCTGTGGCAGGGGTGATGACAGAAAGTTTTTCGAACTCCTCTACCGAAGAAGGGATTTTCCCGAACTAAAATTCATTATGAATAGTGGTGGTGGTAGGTCCCGATAGGGTTGGTGCATCGAGGAATGCTCTCCTGACGAGGTTTGGCTCGAGGCCTCTGAACTTCTCAAGGTTTTGTTTGAGCTTTACCCATTTGTCCATCGTTATCGACCAACCTTGTTTTGCGTTGGTCAACTCTGTCCTCTTCTTCATGTCTTCATTCAAGTCACCAGTTTTCTTTATGGAGTACCGGGCCATGTCGAAGTTGTAGGGATGAAGGTCAAAGGTTGCGTATGATCCTCTTTTGTTAGCAACTGGGCATTTTCAGCGTGCAGCTTTTTTGTCTTTCACAACATCTTTGGGAGTAAGGACATACCCTAGGCCACGACGGGTGGTTTGTTCTTTGACCTCGATGATCTTATGGGTGCCTTGATGGTGTTTGCCCAAACCGAGCCCTGGGATGTAATTCATGAGTTTCATCATCTTCATGGGAGGAGGAATCCGGTCCCATGAGAGGGGGAGGTCGATGCAGCATACTTGTGCTTTTGGGCTTTCAATTGTGAATCCCATCAATATCATACCCTCGTCGTCATGCTTGATTTCCAAGACCGGGATGCCATTTGTGTTTGTCCCTTCTGTGGTCACATTATCCCCATAAATTGTGGTGAGATCGCTTCCTTGGACGAATTTCATGCATTGGTGTAGAGTGGATGCCACTCCATTTATTTGATGCAACCAAGGTCGGCCCAAGATGGTGGTAAAGGTGATCGGGATGTCGATAACCTGGAATTCTGTTGGCATCATCTGTTTTTCGAACCATAGATTCAGAGTGGATACCCCCAAGACCGAGCGGGATGTTGAGTCAAATGCTTTGATCGTCTGAGCTGAAGGCTTTAGGTCGGTCGGCTTGATTCCTAACAAGTCCATTAGGCAGGGAGGACATTCATGTCCGATCCTCCATCCACCAAGACCCGAGGGCTCGTTATGGTTAGCCCTAAATTTTGGCAGATCGAGCTCAGTGAAGGTAATGATGTTACCGTAGTGAACATTGCCGATCATTTGGACTGCCTCATCGGGGGTTATTGTTGGTGTAATGTCCTAGGCGTTTAGTTATGTGTAACTTAAACTGTTATGTATCATCTTTATCATTTATTATAGAGTATGTTTATTTGATTTATTATATGTTTGAATGTTTTCTATAATAACCTGCGTCCCTAGTTGTTGTGAACAACTAGTATAAGTTGATAATGGATAATCATGGAGATGATTATATGTATGGAGATGCACATTACACTTATGGGTACTTGCTAGAGAACAAGTGCTGGACTTGACCTACTTATGAGATTTATGACATGGTCTGTTGTCATGATTAAATCTCATGATAGTCGTGTCATTGGAATCCTTCGTACCTGAGATTATCATTGTCTTCCACATGATGAACATTGTGTTTGATATAGTCTAACACTATCTTTAATCGGATAGCAATAAGGGTTATGTTGGCACGATTGGATTCTTGTAGGGAAGAATGATAAGTCAAGACGGGATTTATCCCTCTCTGTTTTAGAGAGATGTTTGCTTGGGCCCCATGATGAATAATGTTGATGAAATGTGTGGCCATACTTAAGAGATTTGATAGAGATCAAATGCACTTGGATTATCAACATATTCGGAATCGAGAAAGCATTGAACAATATGAGTTGATGTAGACCATGACTCATGTTCAATTGGACATCATGGACGAAGGGATTGTGACATTTGATCTATCGAGGAATCAAGCTTTGATGTTATATTAATTGGGTGGATATAATGGTTTGCTAGAAACCACTTATGTCTTGTGAGGTCGATGTTTCAACTCACTACCAACATTAATATAATTCCTATTGGGTCACACACAAAGAACGAATTTGATCATTGGCTGAAAATTGGAGATTATGGGTTCTGGCACGACTCGTGACCAGGAGCACGACTCGTGCCCTGGGTCACGACTCGTGACATGAGCAGTTTGACTGCGTTTTGGGTAACAAGGGTTGACTCGTTGACATTTTGACCTTGTGGGATTGGGCACGACTCGTGCCCTTGGGCACGACTCGTTCCCTGGATCAGCACAAGTGATAAAATTGTCACGAGTCGTGGTACGACTGAAATTGGGCTTAAAACACTCGTGACTAGCTGGAACGACTCGTGGCACGAGTCGTGCCCTTAGCGAATTTCAGCCCGTACGTGATTTCCTTCTGTGGATTGGTTTTGGTTTTGGACAAGGATTCTTTCCTAATTGTTAGGATTTATATGTTGATATAAATACAATCCTTCTTGCAGCCAAAAACACATCTAAGCCTAGGGTTTATGAAACTCTAAAGATTTGATCTTTGATTGAGAATCAAAATCAAATAAATCCCAAAATCAATTCCATTGTTTTTGCCATAGTTTATTGAAAGAAGTTTCAATAATCAGAAGGATCATCTAGCATTCCATCAAGAAGAGTTCTTGGTTCGTTCCCGTGTGGATCACCATTAGAGGGAGGTTACTTTATCTCCTAAAGCTTGAAGATCTCCATTGTTGATTTTATCACCAAGGTAGAACAAGGAAGAAGAAGATCCAAGCACATCATCAAATTCAAAGGTTGAATTTTGAGATCCGTTTTGAACAAACTTAATCGCATTCAAGGTATGTAAATTCTATTTCATAATTTCATCTCTTCATGCTAGACGAATTCAAGGGCTAGGGTTTTTTTGATTTATAAATATTCTTCCGCTGCGTTTGTAACCCCAAAACCCAACATCATTGGGGGTTACATTGATTGGAACCATGGTCCGGGCTAGTGTTTCTTCCAGCTTGAGCTTGTGAGGATAGGAGGAAGTAAGTAGGGACCAAAGGGATAAGTTGGCTTGCGTGCGCTTGAGCTGGGTCAAGATCGGGTCTTCAGTCTCTGGGTCAAGCACTTCAGCTTCCTTGGTGTAGGGGCCTTTCTCGGTTCGAGTCAAGTATTTCCGACCTTTTGTCTGTCCTTGGAGGATTTATCGGGATCTAGCCGGAACGAGTCAGCGTGTTTACTTCGGGTTTTGCTCCTTCTTTGCTTGTTTCTCCCAATTCTGTCATTGGAGGGCCTTGGTTAGCGTACGGCCATGCATCGCACCTTAGCTCGTTCACCGTTATTGCTTTCGTTAGGAGTTTGACAACTACTTTAATGTCCTCCCAAGGTAAAGGCTGGGGTGTCAGGACGCTTGGACCGTTAGTTGCTGTGCGGAGCTCGTCCCAGCTTACCATGGAGCAAAAATGGCCACGATCTTGAGTTGAGTTAGGCCGAGGAGATTTGTTGGAATAAATGACATAGTAGTAAAATTTTCCAGATGGTTCTCTGAGGGTCCAACCGTGGGATCACCGGCTTCATACCTCTTTCTCAGCTTTTGTTGGGAGGAGGATTTTTTCCTTCTTGGGGGATGGTCCTCATTTATTTCATCTTGGAAATCCGCATCTAGACAAGCGGGACAGTCACAAATATCCCACCAAATGTTCTTGACAGTTTGTGGTGAGCTCAGAACCTCGGGACATCGGCTCGGTATGTCCTTCCCTAGCGGGCCTTGTGACTTCACATTGTAGCTGCGGGGCTCGTATAGAGGCAAAGAATTAGGTCCCAGGGACATTGAGAGAAGTTGGGAGCTGAGGGAGCGGGCACGTCTTCCTTTTTCACGGGAGCCCCAGCCGGTTGGGGGACTGCCAATGTTCTGAAATGACGCATGGCACTTTCGATCCAAGCCTACTACTCGCCTTGGCATTTTTCAAGAGTTCTGAAAGCTTTCCAAAATTCCTCCATCATTTGGAAATTTCCCAGGGGCAGAGTTCCATTTCCTTCACTGTTATATGTCGACCCTACCATGGGAGAGTGACGGATTGCTCTGACGGCTGAAACGGAAAGGCTATCGGACCTTGCGACTTCGTCACTGAAAAGATGGCTCCCGGGGACTCTCAACCACTCTCGGTTCGCTGGAGGGGGTGAAAGGCAAGGTTTAGACTTGGGAGGGCTTTTTGAATGAAGGGGGAAAGCTCATGCGACATGCAATTTCCTCTTTTTTTATTTTGTTGTTTTAATTTACTTAAAACATGTTTTCTCAGAATCCTAAATGGGTTGAAAAAGATTGCTTTTCTTTTTCGCAACTATTCTAGATCCTGGGTTAGTGAAAACCACTACGGCTATAAGCCCCTCGTTTTGCACCTGTATTTCGACCTCCCAGGGTGGACAGCCCCGGGCGAGGATCCTATAGGGCAAGTGGATTCCACCGGCCAAAAGAAAAATGAATCTAAGGACCGAGACTGTCACGTTCATTTTAATGCGTCTGCCATGTGAATAGTGAACAAAGCCAGTACCTAAGTCAAGACCGGGTCAAGAATTTGGCATGACCTCTCTTTACCTTGCTTGCGCAAGGGATCTATGACTTTAGGTTTTGGCTAGGTCATATTGTCATGGATGACGCATTAAAGGCTTGATGACATGGTGTTATGTGGGCATGGACGTATATCCGGTACGGATCATTGTCTAAGTGTAGCTTTAGAAATCAAGATCGGGTCAAGATTTTAGTATAACCTTTCATCGCCTTGCTTGAACAAGAGATCTTGATTTCTGGGCTTTGACTCAGATAATGGCTGATATTGGATATGTATTCAGGCTTTATGACACGGACTGGGTCGAAAACCAACCGAGTCTGGACAGAGTGTGACGCAAAAGTGCATGGTTGACACTAGCTAGGATGGGAAGTTTGGAATGATTCCGTGCGCGCTCGAAAGACATTAACACCAATCGAAATGCATCTGAGACCATTCCGGGTTTGGGGTTGTAGTGTGCAGTGTACAGGATAGGAGTACTCGTAGTGTGCGGTCACTAAAATTCCTTTTCTGAGTAAAACAGAAAGTTTTTGCAGAATGTCTTTTAAAAGGATGTACAGATGATGCATTTTTTTGTATTTTTTGAATAAGCAAAAAAGTAAATCACATGCACACACACACAATAGTTAAAGAAAGGGTAAAATGAAAGTTTGACCCTCATCATTGTTTTAAAAATCTTTTTTTTTTGTTTAAAAGTTTTTTAAAACAAAACGTCCCCAGCAGAGTCGCCAACTGAAATTACCCGATCCGGCGCGCGGACGGCATCTCACGTTGGGAGGCCCGTTTTGCTGCTTTCATTTTTGTAGAGTCACCATGCCGTTTTGATTATGCCCAAAACATTGAGAAAAAGTTGTTTTGTTTATTATGCTGTGTGATGAGATTTTTGAGTTCGAAGGTCAGGTTACGCTTCGGGAAGAGATATTTTGAGCTCACCTGAGTCGCCTCGTATACACGAGTCTTCCGGTACCCTTTCTTTAAATGTTGTGTGTGTGTGTGCGCTTTTAAATTAAATGCATTAAGTAAATAATTGAAAGACAGTGCGGGAATATTAACAAACCGCTATCACCGTCAGACCTTCATAGTGCAATGGAAGGCCTTGTGGGATCGTTTGTACGGTTTGGGTCTGCGTGAATAGTAAATATTGACTACATTGTAAGCAGTAAATTAAAAGCAGTAATGTAATTATAGACTGAAATTAGAGCAGTATTTAAATCTGAAGAAGGAGAACTCACCAATGTTTGTTAAGTTCTATCTTCCTAGGGTTTGTAGGAGGAATGTGTTTGGCTGAGGTTGTTTAAAGAGGAGAGAGGCTTTGCCCTCACTAATGGCAAAATCCCTCCTAATTAACTCTAGGTATCACACTCGGGATTTCTAAAGAGGAGAGAAATTATGCACTCACTCGGGCAGAACCTCCCCTAATTAGTTCTCGTTCACACTCGTTTGGACTCGCGGATTTAGACCGGTTTGAGCCGTTTGGGTGTTTGGAGTTTGGTTTGGGATGAATAGGGTTTGGTGGGACGTCGGGAGGTCGATTGGGATGGATCGGGATCGATCGGAATCGCTTCGGGAGGACTTCGGAGCGCCTCGGGAGGGCTTTGAAGCGCCTCGGGAAGGCTCGGGAGGCCTCGGGAAGGACCAAAAGAGGCCAAAATGGCTCAGAATTGTGCCTGAAATGAGAGGGGGAGCCCTCTATTTATAGGACTCAAAAACTTGCAAAAGTGTCCGTACGACTCTTCTGTCATTATGTAAATTTTTGGTTTTCCTGGATTTCAGGGAATATTGTGAACTTTGTGGAGATTTTGTAATGATTTTGGCATGTTGTCATAAGTGTCCGTACGGAAACTTCTTGCTTTCACAAGTGTCCGTACGGACATGTTTGCAAGATGACTTATTTTTTGCATTTTTGTTATTTTCTGCAAAGTCCTTGAATTCACTTTTATCCCTGAAAGGTCCTTCCCTGTTTCGGCTGGCCAATTTGGACCTTTTGGACGTTACGGGTTTTTGGGATCACGAGTGCGTGAATCCTCGGTGTTTCCCGTATGCTCGGACGGAGAGCGGTCCGGATTGGGGTACTTACAATACGATCATTTACTTGTACAATTTCTATCAAGCTAAGGCACTAAATCAGGTCGACTTCGAATACTCAAGTGACCTCTACCTACCAACACGTACGTCCATCTACGTCGTTATTCGTAACCGCCTCCTACATTCACGGAGACAGTTACGCCCACAACATCTCCTTGATTTAAGGGATTCACCACGATCCCATGACACCACTATAAATACCAGACAACTTAAAACGTTAAAAGGTAATGTAATCTTAGCTATTTGAGATTATCTCATTTCCATACAGTTTATTACGAACTTATAACACGTTATCTCATCATTATGCCGGAGGATTTTAGCCGGAGACCAACCCGGCTAGACGTTTATTCGTGGTTTCAGTTCATATCTGTTGGGGATCAACCTATTGCTCGACTTAGACTTTTCTGGATCGTTTCATGGGTTATCAAAACTATTTTTGGACAAAATAATAGAGGGGTAGTTGAATATTTGTTGTACACATGTTGCACCGCTTCCTTGCAAATAAAAAAAAAAAGGTGCACTAATTTGACTTCGCTTATATTTTAACAGTGTTTTAAAAAGCGGCCTAGGCGATCGCCTAGGCGCTAGGCGGTGGCCGAATGCCACACTTTACGTCAAGGCGGGAAGATTAGGCGCTGGGCGTGCTGGGCGGAGCTAGGCGGAGCCTAGGCGGAGCCTAGGCGGACTGGTTATTGCCACGAAGAAAATCAATTCAATTTTGAAAAATCAAAACAAACTTAAACCCTAAGACCAGAAAGAGATCAAAAATCATAAAAAAATTGTAATACCTCAGCAAGAATAACAAGGTATTATACTAGATCTGATAAATCCAAAGAGGATAGAGAGAGAGAGGGGGTGAATCTACCCGTGAGGTGAGGAGCGGAGAAGATAAGGGGGCGGAGGAAAGGTTGAGGCAAAATCGTCGCCCTCGCTGCCGTCCACTTCGTATCCTTCATTCAAATGCTCAAAGCATTGAAGGGTTTGGTTTGATTTTGCAATTGAGGGAGGTGGGATTCAAGGCGACGAGATTGGCGTTATTGTGGGTTTTCGTTTGCAGCTAGAGAGAGTAAGAGATATCGTCAAAGAGAGAAATAGAGATTGGCGTTATAGGGTTTCGTTTGTTTTTATTTTTTAAATGGGCCGCTGGTTTAAAAAAGATAAGAAATGGGCTGATAAGAAAAGAAAAGAAAAGAAATTGGCTGATAAGAAATGGGCCGATGGCTATTCACATAGAGTTCAATGTTTCTATGCAATGAAGTAAGTATCATTTGCATATAAATTATTTAAATTCTCGGCCCGCTTAGTCCCCGATTAGGATTGCAAAATTGGATTAGATTTTTTATTTTTTATAAAAAATATTATTTATTTTTGACAAATAATAAAAATAAGTGGCACTATTTTTTGGATATATATATAAATTTATGAAATATATTTAAAATTTGTTTAATTTATTGGCGCCTAGGCCCCGCTTAGACCCTTAGGCGCTAGGTTCGACTCCGCCGCCTAGCATCCGTCTAGCGCTTTTTAGAACCTTGTATTTTAACATGGAGGAGGAAAAGATGTCAAAATCTTACAAAAAACGCGCTTTTCCTTAAGCTTAGAAAAAACGATGTTTCTCCCGCTAGTGCCAGTGCCAGTGTAACTAAGTGCCAGTGCATGTGTAACAAAGTGCCAGTGTAAAAAAGTGTCAGTGTTAGTGTAACAAAGTGTCAGTGTAAAAAAGTATAGTGCATGCATATTAAGTGTCAGTGTAAAAAGTGTCAGTGTTATTGTAACAAAGTGTCAGTGTTAGTGTAACAAAGTGCCAGTGTAAAAAATTGCCAGTACATGTATATTAAGTGCCAGTGTAAAAAGTGTCAGTATTAGTTTAACAAAGTGTCAGTGTTAGTGTAACAAAGTGTTGGTGTAAAAAAGTATCAGTGCATGTATATTAAGTGTCAGTGTAAAAAAGTGTCAGTGTTAGTGTAACAAAGTGTCAGTATACAAAAGTGTCAGTGTTAGTGTTATTAAGTGCCAGTGTAAAATGATTTTTCCAAAGCTTAGAAAAAACAAGTTTTTTGTAAGACCAACTCAAGATTAATAAAATATTAGTAAATAAAATCTAATTTGTTTAATACGCTGTTATCTTCTTGAAACTGATCGATAATTAAATCCTTGAAAGTAGATGAACAGACTTGGCATCAAGTTCACTTTACAAGAAGCTAAGTTGAAGACTTCTCCATAAAAAACAAACAAAAAACAGTTCAGATCTAAGAAAACGATTGTTAGTATTGTTTTATATCTGCAAAATTATTAGAGTACATGGTTAATTGATTTAGTTGTTTGATTAGAATAGTAATAACAATAATGCTTTTCCCTCTTCAAACAAAGCAAGAGAAGACAAAATTCTGTATACTCCCTCCTCCGTTCCCGATCCAATATATAAGTTACTGTTTTTTCTTTTTGGGCATCCCAATATAAAAGTTACTAATCCAAAATAGACAATATGACCCACTTTCATACTCATAACAAAAACTGCCTACCCCACTTTCTCACTCATACTCACAACATTTACTTTTTTCTTAATATCCACACATTCACAATAATGCTTTTCCCTCTTCAAACAAAGCAAGAGAAGACAAAATTCTGTATACTCCCTCCTCCATTCCAATATACTCCCTCCGTTCAACCAAAATAGATACTTTTAGTCAAAAGGGTGTAACTTTGACCCAAGGGTTTATATAAAAAATAATGATCCTAATAAAAATCTAATAATCATTATTGAAAGTATTATCAATCGTGATACAATAATAATTTTTAAATTTTTATTAAGATTATTATTTTTTATATAAACACTTGGTCAAATTACACCCTTTTGACTAAAAGTATCTATTTTGGTGGGACGGAGGGAGTATAAGTTACCCTTTTTTTTCTTTATGGGCGTCTCAATATAGAACATATAAAAGTTACTAACCCAAAATAAACAATATGACCCACTTGTCGTATTTATAACAAAAAACTCCCTACCCCACTTTCTTTCTCATACTCGCTGTTTGGGATAGAAAAATCAAGTCAGCATGTTCAGCGTCTTGAGCTTACATGTTGTTATTACGCCTTAAAATAACGTCCTACAGTTGTTTGTTATTTTCTTTCTACTTTTCAGGAATAAGTTATGATTAAAAGAGACCTAGTCAACGATGACTCCACTCGACCACGACTTCAAATAAAGACCCAGTCCAATCCCGTTAACTCCACAACGGTCATGATCTACAACAACCTCCGAGATTCAAGGATGAATAGGCATGCTATGTTATTTATAGAACGAGTATACTCCCTCCGTCCCACTTTACTTGGCACCAACTTTTTGGGTGTAGGAATTAAGGAAAAGTGATGTAAGAAAGAGAAAAAGTTAAATGTTGTGAGTATGAAGAATTAAATAGGAGAGAGAATGAGTGGGAGAAATAGTTATGAGAGAGAATGTTGTGAGTGTAAAAGTGAAGTAGGAGAGAGAATGAGTGGAGGGAATAGTGAATATTCTTTTCCATTTTGGGCAGTGCCAAGTGAAGTGGGACGACCCAAAATAGAAATTAGTGCCAAGTGAAGTGAGACGGAGGGAGTATAAGAGAATGAGGATGATCATGGTAAAGGGAAGGCATTCTTAGTTACTCTCTTAATACTTCATAGCTCTGTACTCGAATAATCAATATAATCATTTTTGGTTGAGGTAGGTTTTTCCTAAAACCTCTCGAGGTTTTATGCTGGAGAACCATTGTTCAAGGGCTTTTCTCGTTACATAAACATGTTCATCTTGATAGAGAATTTATATTTCATTTGTGCCCAAAGTTCATCAATACAAATTTACTTGTTGAAATTTGTCAAAAACAATTTGGTGCCGTCTGTGGAAACTTTGATTTTTTAGGTTTCAATCAAGATGAACAATTCAACCTCTGCAACGCATACATCCACAATTTTGGCTGGAGCAAGGATCAACACCTCAATCTTGTGCACAATCAACTATTAGGTTCAGTGCTGTGACATCTCAAGGCTAACGCCTTAATCAGGGAGGTTCTTCATCCATGACGCTATCTGAGATCTCGCTTGACGTAGTTTCCAACATGGCAACCATGATGCAGCACGTGAAGAACCAGATGGATGCACAACAACATACCAACAACATGCTTATCAATGCAGTCACCATGCCTAAAACTTCACCTTTGCATCCGAGGACTCTTTTCTCATATGTCAGCAGGGGGCAATCGTGGCTTTATTCCAATGGCTAGCACCGTACAGACTGAAAGCACCACGGTTACGTCTAGCCAAACTCCACAGTCAACATGTCTCACCTCTGCAACTCCACCTCCTATGAGTCAAATAGGGAGTTTTAATATGTTTAGTACTCCTATGAATCAATTCAATGCCACTAACACTTTTGCAGATAGCTCTTTGGCAAGAGAGTTGCAGCAAATCAAAGAGATTCTTATAAATGTTCCAGGAATCACCTTCCCTAAAATTAAGCATCTCCAACCAGTCACCATGACTCTCAATTTGTTCCTGCTATAGCCAGTGTGGAGATCCCCAAGAGGTTTGTGGTACCTCCAATGAAGCAATATGATGGCACTACGGATCCAGCTGAGCATATAGCCCTATACCAGGAAAAGATAGATATTATTAGCATCCCTTACCATCTTAAAGAAATTTGTTTATGCAGGGGCCTTGGATCGACCCTAGCTGGTCCAGTCTTGATGTGGCTAACCAATCAACATCTAAACTCTATCTCCTCTTATTCTCAATTACTCAATATTTTCCTAAATCAATTTTCATGTAACCGTGTATTTGAGAAGCTAACAAGTTACCTTTACAGGGTGGTACAACATCCTGATGAGACGCTTAAGGATTATGTGTTTAGGTTCAACAAGGAGGTCGTGAGCGTTCCTCATATTGACATGTCTACTGCAACAAAGGCCTTTAGAATGGTACTGAGAAGAGGATCGTTGTTCTACCAAGATTTGGTTATGTATCCATCTAAGAGCTTAGAGGAGATCAGAACAATATCTGTTCATTTCATCAGGATGGATGAAGATGACATGGTCCATGACAAACGTCAAAGAAGACACCTGTATATGAACATCCTGACAGAAAGGCAAAATCTTCATATCATAGATCTAATAGGGGAAAACCCTACTCTAAACCCGAATCATCTAAAGTTAATGTTGTAGATGATAATGATGATGAAGATGATGCAAATTATCCTAAGATTAGTGACTATTGTTTTATGTGGATGTTTCAGGACTTCTGTGTGCAATGGACAGCTTGGGTGATAAGACAAGGTGGCCAAAGAGATCTGACGAGCCCTCGCCTTGGAAAGATAAGTCTAAATGGTGGTTACCATGAGGATTTTGGCCATACAACTGATAATTGTATCGACTTGAGGAAGGAGATCAATCATCTACTTTCTAAGGGGCTTCTTAAAGACTTGCTTGGTAGGAAGAAAGGGCGTGCTGAGGCTAAAGAAGTCGTAACCGAAATTCCATCTTCACCTCCACCTGCAACCAAAGTGATTAATTATATCATAGGAGTTTCTGACATCTGTGGCACCACATATTCTGCTGCGAAGCGTCATGCTAAGGATTCTAAGGAGGATAGATCAGAGCTTCCAACTAGGCGTCAAGTTAAGTCCAAGTGGCAGCAAGTTGTTTTCGACGAGAAAGATAAGGAAAACATCTTGGACCCTCATCACGATGGTTTGGTCGATACTTTACAAATTGCCAACTGTAAGGTGAAGCGTATCTTGATTGATAATAGAAGTTCAGTCAACCAGATCATGAAGAGCACCTTCGAAGAAATGATGATTCCCCTAACTGATGTTGTGAAAAATTCATTGATTTTAGTGGGATTTAATGGGGAAACCAAGCACACAATTGGTGAGATCAAGTTGCCCGCTTATATTGAAGGTGTGAACTCCATGGAAAGGTTTTGTGCAATCGATTGCCCATCCTCATATAATGTCATCCTGGGGAGACCCTGGATTCATAATTTGAAGGCGATTCCATCAACCTATCATCAGTGTATCAAGATGCCAACACCTTGGGGTGTGATCAGGGTGAAAGGTGATCAACAGGCTGTCAAGAGTTCTACAAGACAGATATGAAAGCATGCGCCACTCCTCGCCAAGTATAGCAATTAAAGAAGAGCTTCAGGGATGTATTGGAGGCCCTAGACCATGATGTGAAAGAAGTCCTTGTAGATGTCTCCAACCCTGAAGCTAAAGTTCTAGTTGGAACTGAGTTACCTCATGAAGTTGAGGAGGAATTGATTGAGTTTTTTAAGAGTAAAAAGTTGTGTTTCGCCTGGAAATATGAGGTTATGACATGAATTGACAAGGATGTTATAACTCAAAAACTGAATATTGATCCTACTATCAAGCTGGTTCATCAGAAAAGAAGGAAGTTCGCACAAGAAAGAAATCAAATCATCAAGGAAGAAGTGGAAAGACTGCTGAAATCCAAGATGATCAGGGAGGTGCAATATCCTAGATGGATTGCCAATATGGTAATAGTGGGGAAGAAAAATGGAAAATGGCATGTATGCATAGACTTTACCGACTTGAACAGAGCATGTGCTAAAGATCCATTCCCATTGCCCCATATTGATTCTTTGGTAGATGAGACTGCAAGCCATGACGTGTTGACTTTTATGGATGCTTCTTCGAGCTTCAAACAGATTCAAATGGAGCCTTCAGACAAGAAGATACTGCCTTTATACCCCCCGAAGGTATATATTGTTATATTGCTATGCCGTTTGGACTAAAAAATGCAGGTGCAACTTATCAAAGGCTAGGGAATAAGTTGTTCAAGGACCAACTTGGCAAGACCATGGAAGTTTATATAGACGACATGGTGGTAGACATGGCCGGTTCGGTTAAACCGGCGGTTAGCCGGTTACAACCGGCGGTTTCAAACCTCCAAACCCCCAAACCGTAACCGAACCGCCCAACCGCCATATCCGGTTACGGTTTTCTGGTTTTTCGATTTGTCCGGTTAACCGGTTTAAACCGTTTTGTTTTTTTTTTTTTTCAAAGTAAATTTTTAACAGAAATTTTAATAGATTTAAAAACAATTAAGGAAAAATTTAATTTTCTAACAGTTTTTGAATAAAAAAGTTAACATTTTGGCATTTTTTTTGAAAAAATAGTTAACTTTTTAACAGTTTCTGTTATGTTCTATAAAAAATTTAAGTTTTTTTTTTCAATTTTTTTTTCGAAAAATAAGACTATTTTAGACTTAAGTTTACTACATACTGTTTTGGTAGAAAAAACAATAGAGTAGAATCTTAACTATGTTTAGTGTGTGGATTGAATAATAAGGAGGGAACTATGGAATTCGATTATATGGAACAAGAAAATGAAAAACGAGACAATGACAACGCGATTTGTTAACGAGGAAAACCTTGGAGGTGATAACCTCTTTGGAAAAAACCCCGGGAGTTAGGTCTCCAACCTTAAAGGTTCCACTATAATGATCACAATTACAACTTCGGAAGATAATGGAGAGGATTACAAGAGTTTGTGTGTAAAGTGTGTGCGTATGAGCATGAGTGTCATTTTCCGTCTCCATTTCCCCTTAAATACAAGTAACTAAGAAAGAGTCAAATATGGTTCCTACAATCTCGGCATTGTGGTTTATCTTTTCAACCTCCGTGAGACCAAGTCGCCCTAGCCGTTTGAAGGTCTGTTGAACGTGCTTGAAGGTTGTTTCCGCATTCCTCTCTTAATTACTGAAAAATAAGAATAATAATATTAGGAAATATTGGACAAGTAAATATTTAAAACAATACTTACAGTGTAATGACATCTCGTTATGCAGGATCAATCGAAGATGTCGCCATGTCAAAAAATGCCCACAACAATTTGTCCCCAAAAACATTTGACTATGTAGGCAACTCGAAGAGGCAAAATGTTTTTCCTTTTGAATTAATGACCCAACCGTTACTCGCCCGATGGGACGTTCTTGGGAGACGTGGCGATGAAATGAACGGTTGGGGAGAGAGTTAATTTTGAAAAGGGATTCTTTTTCCTTTTTATTAACCGCTTGAGAAAACTTATCTTCTCAAATCTTCTTTTCACCTCCTTTGGCCCACGGCGCCGTTCGCTTTCAAGGTAAAATCACTCCATCTCTCGACCTTTTTCCTTTGTTTATTCTTCTCTTTTTGCTTTGTCAACCATGGGTAAAACCAGGATGTCCGCTTCCAAACCCAAGAAAGCGTCATCCCCACAAGGTCCCTTAGAGATTAATCTCGACGACTTTGTTTGCGCAAATCTTCTCACTAAACCTCTTGAAGAAACTTGTTTGTTTAATGATTCTCAAATAGAGACCATAAAACAACAATGTTGTTTCCCAAGTGGTGTAATTTTTCATCCTTTTTCCATAAAACTTAGGTCCGACCATGTTTCTCCCAAATGGATCTGCTTCTTCGAATATCCCTTTTGCTAGGGTTTAGCTACCCTTTCCCACGGTTGGTTACCGAGTTCTTTCTAAAAACTCAACCGGCTTATGCTCAACTTATGCCAATGGCTTGGCGAGTATTTGCTTTTGTTCTTAAAGTAAACCGAGAAAACGGACTAGACTTAGGGCTCCCCGAAATTGCCCATTCCTATGATCTTCAACTTTTTGGTTCCAAACGGTACCTATTTAGAAAGAAGTCGGGTAGAAATCCTTTGATGAGCAAAGACATCCTCCAAAGTGATAGGGGATGGAAGAATAGGTTTTTCTTTGTTGATAGGACGTCAATCGGTGAGAAGGATGAGATGTCGAAGCAATGGAACCAGGGAGGTACTTAAATTCTTACTCTTGTGATTTCCTGTTCTTGAGACAAACTGAATTGTAATTGTTTTTGCTTTCATGTAGATATTGATTGGGGAGAGTTATTTCCGCCGCAAAAGATACTTTAGCAAAAATCGAAGAGTTTTTCAATCTCCCTCTCGATAAGAGATCTCCCAAAGGTTTGCTTTGGAAGTTTCGTCGATCGTCCTGCAGGATATAAAGGCTTCAACTTCGTAATAATGTCTACCGGTAAGCTTGGCATCCTGTTACCTTTGATAACCTGTCATTAATTTGATGTGTTATTTGTTATTGACAATATCTCTATGTCCATGCGGTCTCCAAACCGATAGCTTCACTGGGCCCGACTTTGATCCTGGAGGATATCGAGGCCTTGCTTTCGAGCCCATTGTCAAGACGAAAAGAAACCTCCACCCGCTCCTAAGAAGAGTCCTATTCTTGATGAAAGCGCTGGGATTGGTTCTAGGGTGAGGAAAAGAAAAGCCGGCCAAGAGGAAGTGATCGAGGTTGGAGACTCTTTTGATAATTTGTCGGTCAGGGAGTTCAAGAAGAGATTTATGAGCCCGGCATCTGGGGTGAGACATCATTAATTGAATATTTAATAGTTTCAAAGGTTGTGATAACTTTTAGTAATATCAGGATGTTATTTTTCAGACTGTAGGATACGTGGAGGAGTTGGCAAAAGAAGTTGAATTGGTGAAGAAGAAATCCAAAGCGGATATTGCTTTGGTCAAGAAGGAGAAGTTGGTATCTGATAATAAAGTGAAGGAATGTGAGAAGATAATAGAGCAACTAAGCAAATCGCTGGGAGAACAAGAGCAGATAGCTAAGGACTTGTTGAATAGTTTGGCGAAAAGTGAAGATGATCACAACAAGGAGATAGCAGAGGTGAGGAATTCTTGTAAACCGCCGCAAAGTGAAGATCAAGCTTTTTCTCAATGCAAGGTGAAAATGATGAAGGAATACCAAGAAGGAAAGGCTGGTGCCTGGGATATTCACAGGGAATGTGCCTATCTATCCAAGTTAACAGGTGAGGTGGGGGACGAGGGCGAGGTGTCATCAAGTCCATATGAAACAATTGTCCAGGATGCACCAACAGTTGGAGAAGTGACACCCGGTACATAACACTGCGGCAAGTAAGCCACCTAAACAAAAAGAAGGTAAAAACAATTTGGTTCTTTGGTATTTTGTTGATGATTACTGGGGCGGAGTCCCTTAAGACAATTTTTATTTTGGTTTGGTTTGTAATAGGTCCTTAAGGGCCAAAGACAATCTTTTTTAAGTGTTGGGTTGGTTCAACACTTTCGCACTTTTACTTTGGTGGTTTGGATACATTATGGTTATTTTAGTTTAGTTATGGTCTAATGGTTTTCAAGCACGTCAAGGCTTGTTTCTTTTTTTTGGATAATTTTTCGTATGTTTTTCACATATGGTGACATGATAGTATGTCAGAATAATAGGTATTTAGGATGACATGTAGATGTCATAAACCGTAGATACTTAGATGACACGTATATGCCATAAACCGTAGATACTTAGATGACACGAATATGCCATAACCATAAGAATAATGCTTAAGATCAATCATCTAACTGAGTGGGAATGGGTAAGCTATATGAGTTTACCCATATAGGCCCACCCCACACCTCAATTAGTGAGATAACTTGCGCTCCAGGCGAAGGTGTGGTAACCTAACTTCTTTAGAAAGAGGTAATTAACTCTTTAAACCTTAGAAGGGATTGTGTACCTTTACTTGAGAAGAGATGGCCAGTCTCTAACGGAGGAGGAATCGTTGTTCTTTGCATGCTTTCGATATGTCCCCATGTAAATGTGTCAATACCTCATAAGATAGAAACACGTTAAAAACGGACGCCAACTAAGGTTGACGTCTCTCACAAAGCATGTTAGAGACATCTTATCATGTAAATAATTAAAAAGATACATAGGAGAAAAGAATTAAAATACGATTCATACCGGAAAGATGAGTTCATGGGAAGTCATATTTAAATGTAATACCTTTTGAGATGAATGGCGTTCCAACTTCGGGGTATCATTTGGCCATCCAAGGTTGCAAGGCGATATGCTCCTTTTCCGGCTTGTGCATCTATCAAGTAGGGTCCCTCCCATTTTGGGGCGAGCTTGCCTGCATTGGACTCCTTGGTATTTTGGAATGCCTTTCGTAGGACTAAGTCTCCTACTTGAAACCTTCGACCCCGACGTTTTTATTGTATGATCGGGCTACCCTTTCTTGATATGCCGCCATGCGAACTTTGGCCATATCCCTTAGCTCGTCCACGTATCCAGGGAATGTATCAAGATGTCTTTATTATTTTCAGATGTCGCAAGCTGTATCTTGCCGTAGGTACAAGGACTTCGCCGGAATAACAGATTCAGTTCCAAATACAAGTGAATAGGGGTTTGACCAAGAGCATTCTTAGATGTCGTCTGTCGGCCCATAGGACCATTGGTAATTCTTCGCCCAACGTCCTTTTTTCCGGTTTAGTCTCTTTTTTAAGTTGCTGATTATTATTTTGTTGCTAGACTCGCCCGTCCATTGGCTTGAGGGTGAACAGCGAAGACGTTACCATCTTAACACCCCAAGCCGTCAAGAAATCTTGGGTCCTCTTTGCCGATGAACCGAGAGCCGTTGTCACAAATTATTTCTGATGGAATTCCAAATCGGCTAAATATGTTCCTTTTGATAAAAGATATTACTTCTTTATCACGAACTTGCACATATGCCTCACCTCTACCCACTTAGAAAAGTAGTCCGTCATGGCCAAAAGAAATACTCGTCCCCCCGGTGCTCGGGAAGTTTTCCTACAATGTCCATTCCCCAAACCATAAACGGCCAAGGTGACAGGATAGGATGTAGCAATTCACCGGCCGTGCAGGATGTCCCCATGTCGCCGACAGAATCGCATTTCTTTGCGTAGTCAATGGCGTCTTTTCTCATTGTGGGCCAGAAAATAGCCCAACCTTAGAGCTTTAGTATGTAAACTTCGCCCCGGTATGATTTCCACAATCTCCTTCATGCAGCTCCTTGAGAACCCGATGGGCTCTATCCGCTTCTAGACACCTTAAGTAGTGACTGCAGCAGATTTTCTAAACAAGAGATTATCAATAAGTACATATTTAGATACTCTTACCCCGAAGGCTCTCGCATTCTTCTCCTCAATCGGGATCGTATCATCTAAGAGATACTTGATAATAGGGGCTGTCCAAGAGGTTGATGCAGGAGAGGAAGGTATGTCAACATCTAGGACGAACATCTCGAGATTGTCAATTCTGGGATGTCAACATGCACGATTGGGATATTGGTTTGTGAGAAGCTTTTGAAGGCCGAACCCAAATTTGCCAAAGCATCGGCTTGAGAATTTTCTTCTCGCGGGATTTGTTCCAAGGAAAATGTTTTGAATTTGGCCGAAATAATTTTTACAATTTCCAAATATGTCGTCATTTTAGCATTTTTCGCGACGTAGGACCCATTGTATTGATTAACAATTAGTAATGAATCCATGAACACCCGGATATGCTTGACATCTAAGTCTTGGGCCGCCGTTAAACCTGCGATAAGTGCCTCGTACTCGCTTCATTGTTGGTAGCCTTGAAGCCGCAACCGATAGATTGTGGTATTATGTCCCCTTGTGGCGATTTTAGTACAACTCCAAGACCTGTACCTCTCATGTTGGAAGCACCGTCCGTGTAGAGAGTCCAAATTTTTAGAATGTCATCATCTTGAAGTTCTTTGTACTTCCAATTCCACCTCTTGTTCTAGGGTTGGATCGAAATCAGCCACAAAATCTGCCAGGGCTTGAGATTTTATTGCGGTTCTAGGCTCGTACTTGATGTCGTATGTGCTTAACTGTACGAGACCATTTCGCCATTCGACCCGACATCTCTGGTTTTCTCATGACATTCTTAATAGGATAGTTAGTGCGTACAATAATAGTATGTGTTTCAAAATAGTGCCTTAATTTAACAGGCAGTTATCAAAGCTAAAATTAATTTTTGTAAATGAGAATACCTGGTCTGCATCTAAGAGTGTCTTACTTATATAGTAGATGGGTTGCCGATTGCCATCTCGTTCATTATCAAGATCGCACTTACAGCGCCTTCGGATACCGCTAGGTAGATGTAAAGATGTTCTTCTATCTCGAGGTTTGGCCAATAAGGGAGGTGTCGACAAGTAAGTTTTGAGTTCCTGAAAAGCTTTTTCATGTTGGTCCTCCCATTGAAACTTTTTGTTCTTTCTTAAGATGTCGTAGAAAGGTTTGCATCGGTCTGAGGATTTTGAAATGAATCTAGTGAGTGCGGCAATTTTTCCTGTTAGTCTTTGGACGTCCTTGACAGATTGAGGTGATGACAGTTGAGAATGGCGCGTATTTGTTCGGGGCGGCTTCAATGCCTCTTTTAGTGACCATATAGCCCAAAAACTTGCCGGCTTTCATTCCGAAGTTGCATTTAGCTGGATTAAGTTTCATATTGAAACAATCCAAGATGTCAAAGGCTTGAGAGAGATTGCTAATGTGGTCCTCGGCCTTCTTAGACTTAACAACCATGTCGTCGATGTATACCTCCATTGTGTCCCCAATCTGATCCTTAAACATCTTGTTGACGAGCCTTTGATACGTTGCACCTGCATTTTTAGTCCAAAAGGCATGGCAATATAACAATAAATACTGAGGGGGTTATGAAGGCAAGTGTCTTCTTGGTCGAGATGGTTCCATCCGAATTTGTTGAAATCCCGAGGACGCGTCCATGAATGTGAGGAGTTCGTGACCTGAGGTGGCATCAACTAATGAATCTATGTGCGGCAAAGGGAAAGGATCTTTTGGGCAGGCCTTATTTAAGTCGGTGAAGTCGACGCAAACTCGCCATTTCCCGTTTCTCTTCTCTACCACAACCACATTTTCCAACCATCTTGGATAATCGACCTCTCGTATCATGTTGGCTTTGAGTAAGCGCTCTACCTCCTCCTTGATGATCTGATTTACGGTTCGCAAACTTTCTACGTTTCGGTGCACTTTGGTTTGAAGCCGGGATCTATGTTAAGTTTGTGAGTGATGACATCTTTGCTAATGCCGGTCATGTCATCATGTTTCCAAGCGAAACTTTTATTCCGCTTCTTAATAGGTTCACAAGCTTCTCCTCTATATCCGATGATATGTCGGTGCCAATAAGTACTTTGATGTCAGGGTTGGAAGGATCTAACAATACTTCTTTCACATCATCCTCCCTAGCTTCCAGGACTTCACGTACTTTCTTCGGTAATTGCTAGGCTTGTTTTGGAGATGTAGACGCCTTCATTGAAGTTTTGTAACATTCCTTGGCCACCTGTTGATCCTTTGTAAATCTTAGCGACACCCCAAGGTGTTGGAAACTTCACACATTGATGGTAAGTGGAGGGTACGGCCTTCATTCCATGAATCCACGGTCTTCCAAGAATTACATTGTAAGATGTTGCGCAATCAATTACACAAAACCGTTCCACGGTGTTGAGGCCCTTTGAGTATATTGGAAGCTTTATCTCACCCATCGTTTCTTTGACTTCGCCACTGAAGCCTACCAAAGACGAAGATTTTTTGACAATCTCCGATTCCGGGATGTTCATTTCTTTAAGGGTACCCAACATAATAAGATTGACTCGAGCCGCCCCCATCTACCGTAATACGTCGTATGGTACAGCTTGGCGATCTGCAAGGAAATGACCAGACCGTCATGATGGGGTTCCAGCAAGTTATCACGATCACTTTCATCAAAGACAATTGGGTCTGGGCAAGGTATCGACATCTGGGCCGTCTCTCGGCTTTTCATCTTTTGACTCCTTAGCATGTCGTTTGCGGCGTAATAGGATGTTCCACATATTTACGAGCCTCCACTAATGAAGTTGATCACCTTTGTTGATCTTTGGGGGAGAAACCGGTCTTTCAGCTTCATGAGGAGCTTACGTACTTTCACTTTCTTCTTTACGGATCCCAACAGCTCCTTAAGATGTCCTTTCGAGAGCAAGTAACCGATCTCCTTTCTTAATGCGATGCGATCTTGATAACATGCCCAAAGTCTTCATGGTAAGCACACCATTTTGATTTGTCACGCCATCCTGTGGTTTTGTCCGTTTTCTTTGGCCATCGGCTTTGTCTCCCGGAGTTGCCCATTGCGCAAAGTACACCCGAAATATCAGCGTAAAAACAATAATCGTAAATGTTAGGCACATTATCATTATCTTCATCCTCACCGTCTATTGAATTAATTTTGCTAGTGTGAATTCTCGGATAAGGATTGGGACGGTTGTTTCTGCGATGGGACGATTCGGTCTTTCTATCGGGATGGTCATATGTCGACGTCTTGGATGATGACTTTGATCTTCGCAGCTCATCTTCCTCCGGTCTTATGAATCTCAATGCCCCGCTCCCGACTTCCTCCAGCCGCTTACAAGGAGTCATTACCAAATCTTGGTAATACCGCGAATCTTTCTTCAACCCCATTTTGAATGCTTACGTAGTGTCGACATGTCAAGATTGGGAATTTCGGCACCTCTTTATTGAGGCAGGAATTGGACGTAATCCTTTAGGGTTTCATTAGGCTGTGAGTTACATTGTAAAGGTCACTTGTCAACCTTTCAAATTGTCGATGCATGAGAATTGGTTATAGAACATGTTGATGAGCCGGGCGTATGAACCAATTGAACCTAGGGGTTGCCTAATCAACCATTTGAGAGCCGGTCCGGATAAGGTGGATCCAAATCCCTGCATAAGCAAGCCTCCGGAATTGAAGTGGAATATGGATTATGTCCATCTTTTCTTGATAGTGTGCCACGTGCTCCTGCGGGTCCGTGGTGCCGTCGTACAACTTCATAGATGGTACCTTTGAAGCGCTTCGGTATGTCGACATTTGCAATTCTTTGGGACAAACCGAGACTCGATTGTAGCAGGATTTTAAGCATTCTTGGTTGAATTGGAGGAGTCACACCTGGTACGTTCATTACTAATTCTGCGAGATCCCGCATCCGTTTAGCTAGTGGGTTTCTGCAAAAGGGTCAGCCATAGGAATACGATTGAAATTATTATTATTGAAAAGATTATTAAGCAAACCAGAGTTGTCCGTAGTAGTCGTGACAGCGGTCTTTGTCTATAAATGGGATGAATGGAGTGGATCCTGCAGAAGATGGTGTCAAAGGGGTGTCCTCGGGCAAAGATGTTGACATCATGAAAGATGTCAGCGGAGGAGGATTGCCCATTGGAATGAATTCATTCTGAAATGTAGATCCTCCGGAGTTGTCAAAGTTGAGAACCCTTGCGCGGTGGTGATATGTTTTCAAGCCGAGATGCTATGAGTTGTTGGTCTTTCGCATCTTAATCATGGAATTGGTAAACACCTTCGAATTGTTATCTTGCTGGTACAACCTTTGATTCAACCTGGTTAGGATACTCCGGATGTCAGCATCTGCGTTGGAAGAGGTCGCCCCTTTTGTGGAGTCTTCGTAGGTTGAGTTGGCCGAGATCCTGGCTCGAGGAGGCGGTGGTAACAAGCCGGTTCTACCTCTGATGTGGGAACAACGGTGGGACCTTTGCCGGCGGTGGACACATTGGTGGGTGCGAGACATAGTGAATTCGATTAGGAAATGTTTCAAATAACCGATAAACCACGAGGCCCCTCGGTGGGCGCCAAATTGTTTTGGTAGAAAAAACAATAGAGTAGAATCTTAACTATGTTTAGTGTGTGGATTGAATAATAAGGAGGGAACTATGGAATTCGATTATATGGAACAAGAAAATGAAAAACGAGACAATGACAACGCGATTTGTTAACGAGGAAAACCTTGGAGGTGATAACCTCTTTGGAAAAAACCCCGGGAGTTAGGTCTCCAACCTTAAAGGTTCCACTATAATGATCACAATTACAACTTCGGAAGATAATGGAGAGGATTACAAGAGTTTGTGTGTAAAGTGTGTGCGTATGAGCATGAGTGTCATTTTCCGTCTCCATTTCCCCTTAAATACAAGTAACTAAGAAAGAGTCAAATATGGTTCCTACAATCTCGGCATTGTGGTTTATCTTTTCAACCTCCGTGAGACCAAGTCGCCCTAGCCGTTTGAAGGTCTGTTGAACGTGCTTGAAGGTTGTTTCCGCATTCCTCTCTTAATTACTGAAAAATAAGAATAATAATATTAGGAAATATTGGACAAGTAAATATTTAAAACAATACTTACAGTGTAATGACATCTCGTTATGCAGGATCAACTGAAGATGTCGCCATGTCAAAAAATGCCCACAACACATACATTTTTTGCAAAAAGGTTTATAAAAAAGTTATGAATTTTGAAAGAAATAAAACTTAACAGTTTTTTGAAAAAAATTAACTTTTAATTTTTTTCAATTTTTTTTTGGATAAGTAAGACTATTTTATACTTTTGTTTACTACATACAATTTTTGCAAAAAGTTATATAAAAAAAGTTATGAATTTTGAAAGAAATAAAACTTAACTTTTTTAAAAGAAACGAAAGTATATAAAAGAAAAAGTGACGGTACCCTTAAATTTTATTAATTAAAATAAAATTACAAAGAGGGAGACAAACCAACCTTACCCTTTATAAATAAGGGGGGACATTTAGGAGCCTTTACCTCAACCTAACTATTACAATTAAATAAAAATAAATCTAATCTAAAATCTAAATTAATCTAATTAAAATAAAAATTAATCTAAAACATCATTCATTCATCACTACTTTCTGTGGAGTCCTCGACATCGTATTGATATCTTGGATCCAATAGATCTTCATCATAAGGCAAGTCTTGTTGCCTTTTTTCCGCTCTAACCCAATCGCCAAGTAAAAGTTGATGTTCCAAGTTTTCACTTGTTAGTTGAGAACGTCTTTCATCCAAAACATTTCCACCAACGCTAAATGCCGATTCAACCGCCACCGTTGAAGCGGGAGAGGCTAATACTTCTTTAGCAACTATGGAAAGTATAGGATAAAATCTTTCCTTCTTGACCACCATTGTAAAACATCAAATTCATTTGAATTTGGATCTTGGTTTAATTCAAAGTTTGTAGTGAAATAAGTTTCTAACTCCACGGGAAGGTTTGATGATGATGAAGATGAACATCGAGAAGGACCATATTTTTTACTATACAAATTTGCAAAAAAACTATATGGATCCCCACTAGTAAAACTTGGTTGAGAAGTAGAGGAATCATCTTCATGTTGTTGGCTTTGAAAAGTGTTTCCATATAAGGCATTATACTCATTAAAAAGGTTAATTAAATCATTTTTTGTGTCATTAACAATAATTGACTGAAGTTCATAACTACCGTCACCATCGGGATATAATTTCATATAATAATAAGTTATAATGGACTCTAAATTATCTAATTTAACTCGGGGATCTAATAACTTTGCAACCAAGAAAAGAGACCGAATAGTGTCAAAATATTTAAGCCACTTTTGTCTCATGTTAAAAATGCATTGGTTTAAAATAGGGCATTCTTTTAAATTGTCAAAAATAATAACAATTGCAATACAATGCTCTAGCACCAAAACGAAAGTTGGATAATAAACTCCCGAAATAGGGCAATACAATGAAGTTTGGAAACGAAACGGAGATTAAAATTGGATGAAAATGGAGAAAAACACTAATTTCGTTAGAAAACTAACTGAAAATGAGACAATATTTAACTGAAAATTGGATGAGAGTGAGAGTATATGTGAATATTTGAGAGTAGAAGAGAAAGAGTAGAGAGAAATAATGTGGAAATAAAATGGGAGGAGGGAGGTGATATTTATAGTTAGTTTTAAAGTCAAAAATGTTTTTTTTTTGGTTAGGATCTGTTAGGATCCGTTAGTGGAAAGGGGGGAGGGGACCAAAACTAGCCGTTGGAGTTGGGGGGAGGGGAACAAATGTCAAAATAGCCGTTGGGCAACCTTCAGCGCCCGCCCTAACCACTTGGGCGACCGCACAAGAGCTTCGGCCAGCTTGGGCGGCCGCCGTAGTCTCAACTCTCAAGCAACAACGGTCATATGACCGTTACAAAATTGATTTAAAATGCCGGTTAAATCGGCGGTTAACCGACGGTTTTAACTGGCGATTTTAACCGGCGGTTAACCGGCGGTTTACCGGTTTTCAATTTTCTTGAACCGAAACCGAACCTCCCCAAAACCGGTTCCGGTTAAACCGGTTCCAATTAACCGTTTTCACCGGTTTTGACCGGTTTTGAACCGGCCGGTTCGCCGGTCCGGTTGAAAAAATGGCCACGTCTACATGGTGGTAAAATCCAAGAGCATGGAGGATCATGTGCAGCATCTTGTAGAAGCTTTCAACATCCTGGAAGCATTCAATAACCCGTCAAAATGCAACGTTGGAGTTAGAGCTGGGAAATTCTTGGGCTATATGGTGACCAAAAGAGGAATTGAAGCCATCCCAGAGAAAACCAAAGCCATCCTTAACTTGGAATCTCCCAAGTCTATCAAATATGTGCAGAGATTGACAGGACGTGTAGAAGCCCTGAATAGATTCATCTCTAAGTCCTCAGATAAATGCAGGGTGTTCTATGACATCCTGAGAAAGAATAAATTATTCTAATGGACAGAGCAACATGAAGAAGCTTTCCTCAACCTCAAGAAGTATCTTACATCTCCACGACTTTTAGCCAAGCCGGAACCTGGTGAATCTTTGTACTTGTACCTAGCCGTATCGAAAAGTGCAATAAGTGATGTCTTGGTTAAAGAAATTCAAGGAGAACAACATCCAATCTACTATGTAAGTAAATCTCTTTTAGATGCGGAAACCAGGTACTCCCATTTAGAAAAACTCATCCTTGATTTAATTATTGCATCCACTAAGTTGCGTCATTACTTTGAAACACATCATATTATTGTGAAAACTAACTATCCTATCAGGACGGTTATGAGAACTTCTGAAATGTCAGGAAGGATGGCCAAGTGGTCTTTAAAAGTACACAACAAACACCAGATATCAAAAAGCTTTTAACAAACAATAGAAATGGCTCATTAGCACGTATGAAATTTCTTATGAGGCAATAAGTGCGATCAAGTCGCAAGCTCTTGCAGACTTTGTAGCCGACTTCGGCTCTAACCTACAGCCTGAAGTAGAGCAAGAATTAAAACATCTTGAAGGGACCAACCCCCTAGCTATTGGACTTTATTTACAGATGGAGCATCCAATTCTAGAGGTTCAGGTTTAGGTATTCTTTTAAAATCACTACAAGAAAAAGGGCTTTTTGTGACAACATTTTTTGGAATGGCTAAAATGTGGTCCCAAATACCTGTTTTTGGGAAGGCAGGAATACCCGTGCCAAATTTTTTTATGTCCTCAATTGACATAATCTTCTTATATCCACTTCTGATTTTGTTCCTTCAATGGATTCTTTTGTACGCTGGATTTTTTTATTTATTTTTCCCTTTCGTGTTATATTTTCAAATTGAATTATTCTTAAAGTTTTTGAGATTTAACAATGAAGTTAACCTTTTGAAGACACCAATCAAGTACTAAGAGTTCTCTTGACACACTCGAGTGAGTAGTAAGAGTTGTTGTGACACCAATCAAATAGTAAGAGTTTTGTTGAAGGTGATGTGTATGGTAGTAAAGATTTGAAGGAAATTGAAGATGGGATAGAAGTAAATGCTTCTAATGATTTCGAAGAAAAGGAGTTTGATGATATGGACGAAGAATCTGATGAAATGAATGATGATCTGTATTCGAGCATGAGTGATGATACTGATGATGAATCTCATTATGTTTAACTGATTGTATTTATTTATTTTTGGTAGAATTATCATGTTTTTAAATGTATTTAAAGTAGGTACTGAATTGTTTCTCTCTATTGTGCTTAGCGTTGTAACTTTCAATTTGAAAAATAGGTAATGTAACGGTTTCTAAAATTCATGGTTACATGCTTTAGGTTTCTTATAAGTGGCTGAGTCGAACTTTTTGGTGTCGTCCAATGCTGCAAAGAGGTAAGCTTTTAGGTGGTGAAATAATATTTTAATCATTTTCCTGCACAATTATGTTTCAGTAATGTGTAATTGTTTTTGACAGGTTGCTTGAAGAATTTGTCGAAAAGAACGGAACTGGATTGGAAGTGGTATACTCTTTGTCTGGCTGGTTGAAAGATAATCTTTCAGTTTACCATATAAGACTCATTTCAAGATCTAAACTTGCAGGTTAGTTTTTCTTCTAGAACTTGGTGCAGTACACTACACATTCTTATTCAATTTAAGGTATTGCTTGATATTTCCCTACATGTTATGTGTTTTTGTGCCTTTCTACTGCATCTTCTATTCGATATACAAGTATTTTCCCCTTTGTTCCTTGAATAAATTCAAGATTAACGGTAATGAGACTCAAAAATAGAGTTTTTGTAGGGTCCTGTATTACAAACCAACCCTATTTTCTTGTTTGGGGGTTTCTCTTTATAATATTGATTTGTGTTTATTAGTCAATTTCTATTGGTATAGAAATGGTTGGACTGATGAAAAGATTGTAACCCTTTTGGATTTTGTCCTTAGAGTACTTGGTTGGTTAGCATTATCTCTTTACTTGCACACTCATTTTTCTATTGAGTCAGAATCCAAGTATCCTACTGTAGTAACGGTTTGGTGGGGTTTTTTCTTTGCAATTTCTTGTTATACCCTTGTGATAGATTATCTGTATTATAAACAGCACCAAATTTTTCCTATACAGTTCTTGGTGTCTGATTTTGTAGCGGTTGTAGTCAGTTTCTTTTTCAGGAGGTGCTCGGCCGAGGCATAGAGGGTGCTTGCCCGAGCAAAACATGGATTTTGGAGGAAATTTATGTCCCTTCATGCTCGGTCGAGCCTTATGGCTGCTCGTCGGAGCAAAGTGGATGGTGCGGTTGTGTACTTCTGGTGACTTGCCCAAGCAATAGCTGGAAGGAGTGGATAGGTTCTGGTCAACCTTGCTCGGCCGAGGCTTGGCCTTGCTCGATCGAGCAGTTCCTGGGAGGATAGGGGCAAATTTTGGGCCTTATTAGGCGGATTGGACCTTATGTTGAAGCTTGGGCTGATTATAGGTTGGTTTAGGGTGTTTTTTTGTTGGGTTAGCCTAGTTGTTTGGGTTAACTTAGTTGTATTTTTTTGGTTTTAGAGTTGAGTCTCATTCCCTCTCATTGATGTACTCGTTTATTTTATATTAATAAATTTACACAAGTCTCTTTGTTACGTTTTGGAAATTTGATCCAACATAGACTAGATTCATTGCCCCTTAGTTCTACGCTTCCTTATCATTATGTTACCGAATAACACCCTCTTATATATGTATATTCAGTATGGCAGCTCGAAAGAGGTGACGTAGCTATAGTTTCATGTCCGAAATGCCAAGATCTACTAACGATGTCAATCAGTCACAAGGGGTGAATAATGAGGCTTCTACTCATGAGTCAGCATCATATGCTTCTACTCATCGGTCACCATCCCCATCCCCATCCCAATCCCAATCCCACCATATCACTCAGCCTACTCAAATGCCACCTTCACAATCACGACATTCACATACCGAGCCACATAGCAATGCTTCTCTATCAAACGCATCGACATGTGAACTATATATTACTTGATTATAGTAAATAGTTAAATATTGCTTTCTTATATGTTCCTCATTAATATTAAATATTTGGAAATGTAGTTCCTACCATGAGTGACTCTACTCATAAAAAGGGATGAGGACCAGCAATAGGGTACCAAGGAATAGAAAAGATCAAAGTAATGTTTAAGTATATGCAACCTATTGGGGATTCGGGCACTGATTTCATAAATGTTCTTGGAGGAATTGCTAGGTGTGGGGTTCATGCTCCTCTTCATGTTGTTTCATGGCACCTAATGCCTGAACCCAACCTTGACATAATTTGGAGGGAGGTTCAAGTATCTATTCATCTAACTCTTAATCGTTCTATTGGAATTTGTCTAACAAATTAAGATTTGGTCACCCCTCTTAGTTTCTATAAAGCTAATTACAATTTCTTATTTATATCATAAGACAGATGTTACAAAAGAACATAAAAAAGTTTGTTTGAATAAAGTAGGAGAGCTTTGGAAGAAATGGAAACATAGGGTGAAAGATGATTATTATATACCAAATAAGGATGATCTTGAAAAACTTTTGATTCCACGTACCGATACTCATGTATCTCCTGATCAGTGGCCATCCTTGGTCGATTATTGGCAACGCCAAGAGGTTGAGGTATGTATGAGTTTAGGTTTTTGCAGGTTGATGGTATGTATCTTTTTTTGTGCTTAATATGTGATTAGTAGTATGTGATTTGTCTCTCAGGCTCAAGCTTTGCGTAATTCGACCAATCGTAAATAGCAGGAATTCCCACATAGAACTGGAAGGACATCTCATGCCAATATTCGAGAGGAGGTAAGGAGGTAAAGTATACAATTAATTATTGTTTCCAAATTTGATGTCCTTATTCTTGCCTTGCAAATTTGATGTCATTAGCATGCAGTAATCATGTTTCTCGTTCCTCCCCTTCTCAGTAAAATTTGATGTCCTTATTTTTGCCTAAGCTATTTGTTCCCCATGTGTAATTAGATGAATTCAAACAATGAGGATACCTCTCATGCTAATGTGTTCATTAAAACACGTAGTAAAAAGGATGGTTCCATACCTCACGATGATACAAGGAACTTAGTTGTAAGTAGTTTAATATTTCTCTAATTATATGGTCTCATTAGTTTAATGTTCACGTATAAAATGCTACTTTTGTTTTGTTTTCAGGATCGGATAAATGAAAAGATAAATGAGGTACCTGAAGAGGAGCGAACTGAAGCTTATAAAGAACAAGTTTTTGTCGAGCTCATGGGGCCTGATGGACATGGGCGTGTGAGAACTTTTGGTTTTGGACCATCTCCTCGTCAAATATGTGGGGCTCGGTCATCTTCAACAACTACACCTTCTTCAGAAGTAATAGATAAGATAGTGGAAGCTAAGGTAGCAGAAATAGTATCTCAATATGAAAATAAACAATAGGAAATTAAAAAGAACCAAATGGATATGCTTGAAAAGATGGAGCGCATGCACCGCTTATTGGAGGTACATGGGTTAGTGCCATCGTCTCCACGTCCCGACACAAATGGCTCCGGGTCTAGTGTAGGATAGGTATACCCATATTTAATGCGTACACACGAGTTATTAATTTTTTTGTGATTAACGCTAATTATATTATTTATATTGTAGGCTCGGATCAATCTTTCAAATTCTCCAACAGGTGACTTGATCTAACGATTTCAAAGTACAATGTTCTATTTAAACGGACGTTGATAAAAAATTGTAACTTTCATTTTGAATATTTGTTTATGATTTTGAAGGGTACATATGTAGATATATGTTTATGGTTTGAGTTACTTGACATGACTTTGTATGAGTATTTTTAAGATAGTTAAATGCAAGTGTTTTTGTTTTAATAATTGTGTGTATGGTGATGCCTAGATTACAATATAGTATTTTCTGGTGTATTCTTGTATGTGTTTGTGTAAATTGCAAAATATGAATGGTGGGTTGAATCAAATATAAAAACAATACCAAATATTCAGAGCTTGTCAAATGTATTTGGGAAGGTAAAAATAAAATTGTATCAATGGTATTTGGGAGGGACAAAACCGTCCCAAATAGTTTTTGGAAGGGCAATCGTAGTCGTGCCAAATGTATTTCGAGAGGCAATCAAACCGTATCAAATGTATTTGGGACGGCATACAAAAGCGTGACAAATGTATTTGGAAATGCAGAAAAAATCATGCCTAATATATTTGAAAGGGCAAATAAAATCATGCCTAATGTATTTGGAAGGGCAAACAAAACCGTCCCAAAAACGTGTAGCATCCGACTCATTTGCATATCATTTCATGCATTGCATTATTTTTATGTTCTATTTGTGTTAGTTTTTAATACTTTAGTGATTTATTTGATCTATTAATATGATAATAAATTAAATTGAGTTAGTTAATGACAAATTGAAATTAATAGGAGTTAATTAGTTGATTCAGTATTTATTGGTATTTAATTAAAAATATATGAAAAGTTATAAGGAGCTAAAGTGTCAAAGTTGAAACTTTAGGAATTTAGTTGCAATAGATTAATGTTGGAGGTGCTTATGTGAAACTTTTATATTTATAAAAGTCTTGCCTGTCGCTTGAAGTCTCTGGATACCACAAAGGAAGGAACGAGAAGCCTTGTCCTCTGACCCAGGTTATTAACCCTAGTTTCATTACAACTTTCAATCTAAAACTCCTTTCTCTAATCCGTCTGCACCATCGCACTGCGAGAGATGAATAGATCATTTCTACCCGATTAGATTTGAATTTCTTTCGTTTAATTTCGATAGTAGGTAAGTTACTATCCCCTTTTTAATTATAGCATTATTCATACATGCTATATATAATGATTTTACTGCAAAATATTGACTAATGGATAGTAATAATATTGTTATAGATTTTGTTAATATAAAATTATATTGACACAATAATTGTTATTAGTTTTAGTGATAGTATTTTTGCGACAATACGATGGCGATACCGAAACTAATAATTATGACCCAAAATTAATAAAATACCAAATGAGGTCAGATGGGGTGTAATAAAATTACCCGAGTCATTAAATAAGTTCCTAAAATAAACTAGGAACTATAAAAGTTGTAATTACAAAATAATAATATTGTGATTGGAAAAGCTTGAAAATAAGTACATGACACATTATGTGGCTTGGTATTGATTTGTATTCGCAAATATTACGTAAATGTGATTGTGGAACAAATGATTACATTGTTGGTTCATGAAAGGTCCACTACTTTTGGGACCTAATGTCATATAGTTATGTCAAGTAAATACTACTTGTGCATTTTATTTGTGTCCAGCTATGAATTCCAAGATGACGCTTTATCTTCAACATGTAAAGCTCTTGCAGGGTGTTTTGTTATCTTTTCTTTAGAACAGGTACCCCATGAGGAGAATGCTGAAGCTGACGCTTTGGCTAACCTGGGATCAGCATGTAGAGCCATGACGAACACCAATATTCCAGTCATTTATGTTAAATACCCAACCATTGACCAGCCCGAAGAGTGTACAGCTGTAGATCAACCTGGTACACCAGTACAAGGTCGAGATGATGATCCAACCTAGACCCAACCAATCATTAAGTACTTGCAAGATGGGACAATTCCTCAAGATGTCAAGAACCACAGATCATTCAGAATGAGATTGTCCAGGTTTGTTTTAATAGATAATGTTTTGTTTAAAAAATCTACAACAGGTTTGTACATGAGATGTTTAGAACCAGAAGAAGTTAAGGATGTATTGGAAAGTCTACATAATGGTGAGTGTGGAAATCATTCTGGGGGCAAGTTGTTATCCTCAAAGGCACTCAAGATAGGATACTACTGGCCAACAATGAGGCAAGATGCAATGAGCTAGGCCTTGAAATGTGACGCTTGACAAAGACATAGCAACATCCTGCATCAACCTGCAGAACCTTTACATCATGTACTGTCATCTTGGCCATTCATGCAGTGGGGCATGGATATAGTTAGCAAATTACCAAAAGCTCTAGGAGGAAAAGTCTTTATGTTAGACATGACGGATTAATTTTCTAAGTGGATAGAAGCGGAAGCATACGTACAAGTAAGAGATAAGGAAGTCATTTCCTACTTGAAGAAGAACATCTTGAGTAGGTTTGGTATCCCTTCAGAAATTATTTATGACAATGGGTCCCAATTCATTAGTAAAAGACTAAAGACTTCTGTTTAAGATGGGGAATCAAGTTGATAACTTCTACGCCTGTACACCCTCAAGCCAATGGTCAAGATAAGTCAAGTAACAAGTCGATCGTCAACAACCTGATGATGCGCCTAGACCAGAAGAAGGGAAGATGGGCTGAAGAGTTACCACTTGTGTTATGGGCTGATAGGACTACATCTAAGAATGCTACTGGACAAATTCCCTACTCATTAATTTTTGGTGCTGAGGCTGTGATCCCATTAGAAGCAACAACTCCGACTGCAAGATATGGTTTACTGACTCAAGATGATAATAATCAACTTTTAGCTCAAGATTTGGGTACAGTAGATGAGATTAGAGATATAGCCAAAATTAGGATGGCAACATATCAACAAAGGATAGCCAGGTCGTACAATAAGAATGTCAGAATAAGAAGGTTCCAAGTCGGGGACCTAGTATTGAGAAAGGTATTCCAAAAAACTAGAGACCTGAATGCAGGCAAGTTGGCTCCAAAATGGGAGGTCCTTAACTTATTGATGTTGAAGCTGGTGAAGGTGCATATTGGCTGTCAACTCCAGATGGTGTCAGAGTCCCAAGAAGCTGGAATGCAATACATCTTAAGCAATACTACATGTAAGTCAAAGTTTTTTCAAATTTTGACAATAAGGTATGAATATTTTCTTCACATCTTTTAATTTCTTGTCTTGTTTATTTTTTAATAAAGCCCTTACTGACTTAAGCATCAGAGGGGTGTTAGATAAGCTAAAATCCAACCCTAACATGTTTCTGTTTTGCAAGATGGAAATTTTCAACATGTTAGTCTAGGACATATGGAGCAACATGTTGACACCTTGGATACTAAATTCAATCTATTCTTAAAAATGTAAGGTACACAAATTTTCTAAAGCAATATAGCATTTATTTAGAACTTTGATCATACTATCGCCTGGGCGCACGATTTTCACACTTGATTTAGAATTTAGACTTAATTCATCATGTTGTGTGATTAATTACGTCTTGCATTTAGATCAATTTGTGAACTAAAGGTCATAACATTGTACATGTTAACATAAGATTGTGACATTTCTACATGTCACCCTCAATCATCAGATTATAACATTTCTACATGTTATCATTACTAAATTGGTTATAATATTTTCACATGTTATCTTTGGTCTGATGCATATAACATATTGACAATTTAAGATGAATACAAGATGTAAAAAAAAGAAAAATCCCATCAGGCCTAAAGATACCATTAAGATTTAAAAGTTAAAAGCATCCTACGCAAACAGAACTTAAGATGTTGGACCAACCCAACACCTTCAAGAGAAGTCTTGACTCATATGAGTCAATTACAAACCAAAAAATCTTAGGGACACACCCCTATAAAAACCAAGTTTGCATGCCAACAGAGGTATGACGAATTATGTACAAACCAAAATAAACATTGTTTATGAGGACATCCCCCTCATGAAATAAAAACTTAAAATTAAAATGGTTTTTAAACTTCTACTGCAGATTCACTAGCAGCCTCAACCTCACTCTCCTTATTTTCTTCTTCCTTTCCCTTCTCCTCCTTGCTATTTGCTTTATCTTGTTTAATCATGTTGACATCCTGTACCTTAGAATTTACTTCACCTACATCAGCACCTTCACCTAGGAATGCATTTAACGTGGCAACTTCATCTTCAATCCTCCAGTTGATATGTAGCCCAGTGCCAAATTCCTTCATCATATAAATTTGCATTCCATAAGTGCTTTGCTTGCATCAAACATGAATATCTCCTTAGCCGCACCTAACTCCTTAACATGCTCCTCCTCCATTATTGACATCTTTATTGTCATATCCTTGATTTCCTTCACGTGCTAATCAATATCCTTCTTTAGCTTGGTATTTTCACTGGCATAACCTTTTGCTTGCTTCTCAGCCAGAGCAGCTCTTTCACCTTCAAATTTGGCCTTCTGATAAAAAATCTTGATCTTACCATCCCTGATCTCCATCTCCTTGAGTAGATAGGCCACCAGATTCCTTGACTACATGTTAATTCTGCATACTAATAACTGAGACTTCTTTAGCAACGTGTAAAATAACTAACCTTCTTGGACAAATCCACTATGCTGATCAGTGCAGTATCAACTTGCCACTCTTCCTTCTTCACTACCTTCACAATTTCCACATCATCATGTTTTCTCTTCTTCTCAACACATGTACTCTTTTCTGCCTTGCTAGTTAAACTCTCCACCTTGGGGACAGGAGGCTTTCCACTCTCAATCTTTACTCATGTCTTAGCTTTGATCCCTGACATCAAGTCCTTCATGTCAAAACCAACTTGGGAACGAGTTACTGTGTGTTAAAACAACAATTAGTGGATGCTAAATCAAGATGAAGAAAAATAAAGAAATAACGACGAGATGAAAGAAGATGCATACCAGATGACATCTTGTTCACGCTAGTACTTGCAGAAGCCTTGCTCATTTTCTCTTCTCCTTCCTTTGCACTTTCTCTAGCAAACTCAGTAATTGTGGGTTGATATTTCTGAAGGGAGACAGGAAACAAGCAAATGATCAAATCTACATTTTCAGAAGTCTTCTCCATTGGAGGAAAGAGATCTCCCAATTGGGTGTAGGCCAACTCTATCGCCTTGAAAAAGGGGGTGATTAAAGGTAAGAAGGAGAATTTCAAGCCTATAGTAAAGGGATACTCATAGAAACCTATCTACTCATCTGAAATGTAACCAGCACTAAAATCCTCAGTGGGAATTAAAAACTCCACACCTTCGGGAAAAGCATTATTTTTTCTTAAAGCTTCAACATGGGACCCGTTAAAGTTACAACGCTCATCATCTCGATCTTTTATGAACCCTAAGCATTTAAAACCTTCAGGTAAATTAGGGCCCTACGTCTACGAGTTTTCTTTCTACCTTCGGCCGTTGCTACGCACAGACTTGAGGAAGAAATTGAAGAGAAAGAAAATAAGAACTCATAGAAAAGTATGAAGACTTAGAGTCGGACTTGAGAGGGTTTGTTAATGTTAAACCGGCCAAAAGGATATTTGAGGGGAGTAATAGTAGTTATAGACTTCTTTTCAAACCACATGTCATCACAAGCGCCTTAATAACTCCTTAGAAGTGGGTGGAAGTTGGCAAAATATTTGGCTCTCGTATTCCACTTAAGAGATTCAAATATTTTGGGGGCAATTGTTGTTGGTGTAATGCCACAGGCCGAGGCGGATCCGGGGAATTCCCGGAGGGGGCAAGGTATACGGGGGTTCGGGCGGCGCCCCCTGTAAAAAAAATTCGGGTCGGACAACTAAAAAATGCGTCGGATCCATGAAAAACAAATAAATAATCAAAAATGTCATAATATTTCATACACAAAATCATGTTCAAATTAGTTCAACAGAACGGGAAATAACCGAAAAAAAAAAACTTACAACTTAAATAGCACTAGTGGCACTAGAGATTTTCGGCAAAAGATTTTTACGAGTAGCCATATCTTGAAAACGCTTCAAGATTCGTTCATTAGAAATATCTATGAACATAGCTTTCTCAATGTACACCAACAAACAATCGTTAAAAAGAAAACACCAAAAGCAATATGCGGCATCTTTAGACATACTATATTCAAGCCAATTAAAATCCCCAAGCCAATCATCTCTAAAATTACGACTTGGAATTCCTTTTTTTGGAAATGCATGACCTTTTGGTTGACAAGGACCTTTAGCAACATATTCTCTACGAATACGGTCCTGAATATTCACATCAAAACTATCAATTGACTTTCGTAGACCGGGATCAGAAACAATGTCATTTTGATCAATTTCGACAACCACATTTTCATTTCCAACACTAGGACTAGAAGAAGCACTAGATCTAGGCCTTTTTAATACAAATCTATCCATTGATAAACCTAAACAAACAAAAAATACAATTGAAAACTTATCAATTTGTGAAGAAATTAAAATTAATCAAAACACATTTAAATTTGTAAACTCCATTCAAATTTGTAGAGAGAGAGAGAGGAAATTACCGAGAGAGAGACGGCAGCAGCAAGGAGGAGAAGGAGCGGCGGCGGCGGCGTCGAGGAGGAGGAGCGGCGGCGGACAGGGGCGGAGAGGGAGCGGCGCGGCCAGGGGTCAATGTTGGCTAGGGTTTTTTGGGAGGGAGCAGTCTGTTGTCGAGAGAAATGGTATTAACCTCTGTTTCAATTGCCTCTTCTCTGAAATAACGTTTTTTTTTTTTTTTATTAATCAAAACCAAAACGACGTAGTTTTAATAAGTGAGAAACTTATCAAAACTATGTCGTTTTGATTACTTAAAAAAAAAAAAAATTTTCTTGCTCGTCTTCTCGACCGAATCGTAACTCCGGCCAAATCCCTAGTTCCGGTGGGGGCAAAACAAAAAAAAATAAAAAATTTCAGTGTTATTTTCGCCGCCGGTGGGGTAATTGACCCCACCTGCCCCCGGATCCGCCCTGCCTAGGCTATAGTTATGTTTGACTTGAACCGTTATGTATCATCATTATCATTTATTATAGAGCGTGTTTATTCTATTCATTATATGTTTACATGTTTATTATATTGAATCGCGTCCCTAGTTGTTGTGAACAACTAATATAAGTTGGTAATGGATAATCATGGGAGATGATTATATGCATGGAGATGCACATTGACACTTATGGGTACTTTTGCAAGAGAACTAGTATTGAGACTTGGACCTACTTATGAGATTTATGACATGGTCTGTTGTCGTCATGATTAAATCTCATGATAGTCGTAGTTATTGAATCCTTTGTACTGAGTATTATCATCGTGCTTCCACATGATGAAGATCATGTTTTTGATATATAGTCTAACACTATCTTTAATCGGATAGCAATAAGGGCTATGTTGCAGCACGATTGTTGACCGATGTAGGGAAGAATGATAAGTCAAGACGAGATTTGTCCCTCTTATGAAGAGAGATGCCTTTGCTCTGGGCCCTCGACGAATGATGTTGATGAAACGTGTGGCCACACTTCCAATTGATTCTGATAGAGATCAAATGCATTTGCCACAAATCAACATATTCGGAATCGGGAGAAAGCGTTGAACGGAATGGGAGCCACTGACCTAGACCACTGACTCATGTTCACCATTAAACATTGTGGACAAAGCGGATTGTGAGCATCGTATCTATCGAGGAATCAAACTTTGATGTTATATTAATTGGGTGGCATATAATGGTTTGCTAGAAACCACTATTGTCTCTCAGAGGTCATGTTTTGACTCACTACCAACATAATATAATTCCTTTTGGGCCACACACAAAGAACGAATTTGATTCTGGCTGAAACTTGCAATTCTTGGCTTAGTATACCGTGCGTACATACTTAGCCATATTGAAAAATACGTTTCCGTCGAGTCTACCGCGCGACATACTCGACTGGGTCAGTAGAGCACGCCACTCGTGCCTTGAGCACGAGTCGCTTTCGAGACCCCGCACGACCGTTTTTTACGTCACGACTCGTATCACGAGTGATTTAGCCATAGCACAACTCGTCAGGCCCTCAGCACGCAGTCGTGCACAACACTAAATTCGTGTCCGTGTTCAGCATCCTTTCCAAGTCCTGGGAAGGTTTTTGTTATTGACAAGGATTTAACCTTAAGTGCTGTAGGGATTTATACCATTGTATAAATACAAGTTCTTGGGCAAAGCCAAAAACTCTCTCTCACCTCTATACATCATTGTTCTAGATATATGGAAACTCCTAGGCCTTGATCAATTCCATAGTTTTGCCATTTATCGATTATTTGAAATCGTTTCAATAATTGGGAAGGATCATCTCAGCAATCCAACAAGAAAAGTTCTTGGTCTTTCGTCGCTGTGCAGGGATCACCATAAGAGGGAGTTTGCTTTATCTCCTAAGGCTTGAAACTCCATTGTTGATTTCATCACCAAGGTTTTGAACAGACAGGAAGGGAAGAAGATCGTATAGTTAGCATCAAAATTCCAAGGCTTGAATTTTCGAGATCTATTTTCGACAAACCAAACTCGCATTCGAGGTATTGTAGATTCTATTTCATGGTTTTTCTAATCTCTTCCATGCTAGACAGATCTAAGGGGCTAGGGTTTTGATGTTCTTTGTTAAATTCTCGCTGTATGTTTGTAACCCAAAAACCCAACAAAGGTGGTATCGTGATAGTCCTTGTCTTGCCATGATTAGGGATTGAAAATTGCATGCAAGTAGATTTAATTGGATTATTTGCTACCATGCTATATGAAATAGATCTAGATTCCATGTGTTTTGTTTTTGTAAAAAACAAGTATATATTGGAGATATGCCATGTTCATGATTAATGATGAATTAATTTGATTAGTTTATCACAAAGGTTATTAATCTATTAATGTGATTATTTAGATTTGTAATTTCTCAAAATTGAAATCAAATTGTTCGTATGATATTTTGTGAAGCCCTATGTTCATGATTATGTTCACATGAGATCTAATGTTACAAGTGCCATGTATGTTTCGTTATACAATATGAAAACCTTCTAAATATTTAAGTCTTATGCCATTTCTTGATTAGAACACTCTGTAGAAATTTTTAGGGCATTTTGATGTAGTTTTAGCTCACTTGGGATGCATCATTATATCTTAATTCTGTGATCAAGATGAGATTATGGTTGATATAGTTTTGGCCATAGTCAAGCTGCATCGTTCCGTGTCTCATACGTTTGAAAAAGGTTTTGACTTGATTGGTTCTTTCAAATGAGATTTGACTCCAAGGCATAGATGAGATTTAAAACATATTTTAACATATGATGTCTCAAGGAAATCTCATAAAAAGAACTGAAGAGTCATATAGTGATATGTATTGATGTTTCTACCAAAATAGCTTGATTTAGGAAATTAACCCAGGCTTAAACCGGAATTAAGTGAAAATATAGATCTTAGCCTACTATGATTATTACGATGATACATGCATTTGAAGGTGTATAATTTAGTGGGAGTATTTATGAAATACATTATTTGCTCTTAGATGATAAATGTGTTGATACTTACGTGTTTCATTATTTGCATATTTTATTGTAGAATGGCTAATCACAATAATCAACCCCTGTCACTACGATCAGTCCCTTTGAGAAGGACAAGCTTGATGAGAACGGTACAAACTATTTTGATTTGGATTGTAATAGCCTTAGAATTGTTCTAAAGCAAGAGAAGAAATTGTATGTTCTCAATGAACCCATTCCTGACCCCAACCTGCTCCAAATGCTTCTAGGGCGAGATAGGGATGCACATAGCAGAAACATAATGATCATTCTACAGATTTTGCATGCCTTGATGCTTCGCCATTATGTCTAAGGCTCTTCGTAAGGACCTCGAGCACATAGATGCAGGAATTTTAATCTTGTTGAGTGCTTAAAGGAAATGTTCCAATTCAAGCAAGCAAGAAACAAGAGGTATGATGTGGTTAAGTCCCTAATCCGCATGCAAGATGCAAGAAGGGCACTCGCGGGGAGCTCATGTCCTTAAGATGAAGGGTCACATTGAGCGTCTCGAAAGGCTTGGAAATCCGTTGAGTTTCGGAACTCGCCTACGTGTTTGATATTGAATTCATTGCCTGAAAGTTATAGTCACTTTTTTTATTATGCACTATCACGTGATCGGCACTGGGATAAGAATATCTCGGAATTGCCATTGCGATGCTTAAGAACCGCCAGAGATGAATATCAAGAAGCCTAAAACCGATATCTCTTTTTTTGTGTCTAATGGTTAACAAAGGCAAAGGGTTCAAGAAAGATGGCAAAGGTAAAGCAAGTGTTGCTAAACCTAAGGCAGAGGTTGCTGGCTCTGCTCGGAGAGGCTCCTAAGCGCATCTCAAAAGGATGCGGCTTTAAGCTGACCATTGCCAAGAGGTTAGTCATTTGGAAGCAGCAAATCTGCAGAGGCTTACAAGGAAGGCTCTCGAAGGCGAAGAAGGGCAATACGATTGCTCGCCGATTCGTGTATCTATATGATAGATATTTTTCCTTTCTATTTCTAGTTCACACAGAGTATTAGATACTCGGATGTGGATCTCTAGCATTTGTTTAAATGTGCAGTGGACCGAGAAATAGGAAGCTATCTCAAACAAGGTGAAGTTGTCCTACGTGGATGGGAAATGGAGCAAGATTGCCGCATAGTGGAGCCGTAGAGGACATAATTGATGAACATTACCGTAGTGGCTTAGTACTTGTTTTGAACAATTTGTTATTATGTTCCGGATTTGAGTAGGAATATTATTTCGTTTCCCTATTTGGATAAGGAAGTGGAATAATTTTCTTATTAAGAATAAGAAGTTTTATATTTATTTAAATGATATGCTTTATGGTATTGCAAATTCATTTAATGGCCTTTTATGTTCTTGATGTTGATGAGAAACAAAATAGTGTTGAAAATGTTTATCATGTGGACAAGAAATCTAAACCGAACGACCGTGAACAACTCATTCATGTGGCATTGCTCTACTTGGTCATATAAATGAGAAACGCATTTCTAAACTCCACAAAGATGGAGAATGATTAGACTCACATGATTATGAATCATATGAGATACCTGCAAATCTTGTTTATTGGGCAAAATGACCAAACCACCCCTACACTCAAGAGCATACACAAGGGCTAGTGACTTATTGGGCCTAATACATAC